>PITA01009414.1:0-77687 GCA_004023965.1 Spilogale gracilis
TCTTTCTTTAAGATTTTATTTAATTATTCGACAGAGAGAAACACAGCTAGAGAGGGAATAAGCAGAGGGACTGAGAGAGGGAGAAGCAGGCTTCCCGCCGAAGCAGGAAGCCCAATGTGGGGCTCGATTACAGGTCTCCAGGATCATGACCTGAGCTGAAGGCAGTCGCTTAACCAACTGAGCCACTCAGGCGCCCCATCTTTTTTTTTTTAAAAAAGATTTTATTTATTCATTTGACAGAAACACAGCTAGAGAAGGAACACAAGCAGGGGGAGTGAGAAAGGGAGAAGCAGGGTTCCCGCCGAGCAGGGAGCCTGATATGGGGCTCGATCCCCAGACTCTGGGATCATGACCTGAGCCGAAGACAGACGCTTAACGACTGAACCACCCAGGTGCCCCTGAACATCCATTTCTTCGGTAACCTTGGAATAAAAGAATATTTCACAGACTTATAGTGGGTCTTAAATGAGATAGCATAGCAAAACACACATCTGCAGTTGGTGTGGAATTGATACTGTGTGAGAAAGATATTTAAAAACTGCCAGGTGAGTGCCATAGACAGAAATTTTGAGGAAGAACAGAGGAAGGAGAGGCGTTCGCTCGGCATATGAGGGACTGTGGCCAACGTAGGCTTGAGGATGTGAACGAGCAAGAGTGAGTGTGAGGATGGGCACGGGAACTGAAGTAACGGTAAAGCTGCAGTTTTGAGACTGGATAGATGAAGAAAGGGGTCATAGAAATGAGGGATCAAGTTTGGTAGGGAGAAGTTTGTTTCAAACCCATTGAATTTGGGGTAGCTGTTGAGAGTCATGGTTCTAGAATGCATATTTGTTTGCTTTCCTGGCTCGTTGCTCAGCTGCGTCCGTTTCTAGGCTTGACCAGGGCTAGAGATGACATGCTGTGCTCAGCCTCCCCTCCTCAGGGTTTGGTCAGTAGGAAGCTCCAGAGGGACTCTTTTTGGCTCAGTGGAAATGGCCACACCCACATTGGCTCGCTCACCGGGGTGGCAGAATTTGGATACCTGGAGACCTACTTCTTCCCAATGAGTAGAGGAGAATGGAACTTCTCTCTTACTCAAGTTTACCCATGGTCACCCTCTTCCTTGAATTTCTTTTTCATTTTCAATCTTCTTCCCAACTAGTGACCATCAATCGATAGCTACAGAAGAGAAATGAGGGGAGCCTGGGTGGCTCAGTTGGTTAAGCGACTGCCTTCGGCTCAGGTCATGATCCCGGAGACCCGGGATCGAGTCCCACATCGGGCTGCCTGTTTAGCGGGAAGCCTACTTCTCCCTCTCTCACTCCCCCTGCTTGTGTTCCCTCTTTGGCTGTGTTTCTCTCTGTCAAAGAAAAAAAAAAATCTTAAAAAAAAAAAAAAAGAAATGAACTGGAAGACAGGCCAACAGCTCTGACACCAATGGACTAGATACTTCTCTGTGTCTGTTTCCTTTCAATTCATTTGTGATCTGTCTTTATACAGAATAGATGCAGCCCACAAGTAATCACGGTTTTACTGGGTTTTATAGGTCACAGCTAGCCTGCCATAGAAAATGCTAATATTTTCCTGGATTTGCTTTATGTCATTCATTGAATTTTGTGATTTTAGTTTCCTTGGATCTAGAGCAGTCACCCCATTTTTGTTGTTGTTGTTTTATCATTCATGGCACTGGTATCTTGGAAGATTTCAAGACAGTTGTCCAGAGGAACGTACCACAATCTGGATTTGTGTGATTGTTACTTTATACTGAGATACAGATTAAGCATTTTTGATAGATGTACGAAGCAGTGATTGTAGAGACACATGACATTTAATTGTCCTGTAATTGATTATGCTATCACTTGGGTAAAGTGGTCTATGAGAATTCTCTGTCATAAAGACACCCTATCCCCTAGGCAGGTGATAAGTCATCTGTGGGGTGATACTCTGAGACTGTGTGAATATCCTGATCCACAAAACCTTTTCCCTAATGGTTTGAGCATCCATTAATGAACCTTGACTGACTCAATTATTGCCCCAGTGGTTGCAAAGTGGGATTTTTCTCTTTCTGCTATTCCTTTGGTGTTTTTTTAGCTGGCATTCTTCCTAAAGAAGAGCTTCCTGCTACCCCCTGTTTCATCAATTTGTGTGGATTTCTGGTTCCTTTTTTAAATTAATTGTGTTCTGATTCATTCATATCATTTTTTTTTTTTTTTTTTTTGCTGTTGTTCCAACTATCCCATATTTGGCCAGTGGGAGCCCCTTTGAGGCGGCTCCTGTGTCCTTTGTCATGTCTGCATTAGTATTTGAGCATTTCCTTAGTTTTTGGCATAGTGTGATATTCTCATCATTTTTGTGCTGTCCCTGCCCCAGGCCTGGACCCAACTGTTTCTAGAATGAACTAAGGTATTTAGAAGCCAAGAGCTAGGTGCTCGGGGCTTTTCTTTAAAAATGCATATGATCTAGAGGAAGTTAAACATCAGCAGTCCTTTGTTTAAGCTCTCCAGTCCTCCAGTTTTTTCTTTCTTTTTTTTTTTTTAATTTTATTTATTTATTTGAGAGAGAGAGAGTGAGAGAGCATCAGAGGGCAGAAGGACAGAGGGAGAAGCAGACTCCCTGTGGATGTGGGAGTCTACTGCGGGACTCGATCCTAGGATGCCAGAATCATGACCTGAGCCGAAGGTCAGGTTGACCTTGGCTCAACCTACTGAGCCACCCAGGCAGCCCCGTCCCCCAGTTTCTGCTAAAATATCCACATGGAGCCACTGGTTGTTTAGAAGTTGGAAGGCAAGAACCAGTTGAGGGGAAGAGGCGATCGAAAGTGAAAGCCTTCTGGCTTTGGACTGGGGGTGGCACAGTGAGGCGAAAGGGGAACTGAGAAGGTGCCGAAGACCAATTTAAACTACATTGGAATTCTGCCCAGGGAGTGACTAGACAGCCCCAGGAAATAATTTCTGCTTGTGTTCTAGGTAGACTCTGAAAATTGCTTGCCCCTTTTTTTCTATCCGGTGATGCTAGGAGGCCGTATTCCCCTGAGTTATACGTGTGCTAATTTTTAGAGCAATTTAAGAATTACAGTTTCCATCCTGAGAGTTCCTACCTAAGTGCTTTATATTTTCAGGGTCAGCATGTGTTATACAGAGATGGATGTATATTTCAGCATGGCCTTTAAAAATTAAAAGTTATACTTTTTGTATTTTGAATACTCGCAATTGAATATAATATCCGACTTGACTTGCTGATTATAATATCTGATTTCAAATTATTGGAGGTGCACATGTGCAGCATTTTATGAACAACTTGTAAGACTCAGAAGCCAAGACTTTCCGTTATTTTCTCAAGTAATCAGTGTGCATTTGTTAAGATGATAGAGCCTCTGAGAGGTGTCTTGAATCGACTGATTTGTTGGAACTCAGTATGTCCTCTGTGATCTGTTTTTACACCTAATAGCATAATCTAAATTTTCATTTTGCCTTTTCTGTACTTCAGAACAAAACATGAAGCCAGTAGCTTTCGTTTCCATTTGATAGGGAGCCTATAGAAAATGCTTAAAAATAGAAAAGTAAATTTGAAACATCAGGTTTCTGTTTTTGTTTGGTTTTCATCAAAGTCAGCATTGGCGGAAGTGAAAAAAACAAAACAAAAATAGAAAGACCACTACGTGTGTATGTTGTCCAGCAGGAATGTGGTTTTTATTCCAATGTGTACACTGAACGTTACAGTTGCTTTGTGGTTTTATGAAACAGAAGCACACACACTCCCACAACCACTGACTTCTGATTCTCAGTACCTTCCTGAGAATGGAGAGTTCTGTTAAAGCAGCTGTTCTCACTGGTTCCTGGGTGTGTGTTCCACCAGGAAGGTTAAACTGAAAATGGAAAGGAGCACAGTATTTAAATGAGTTGCACGCCGAGCACAGGTGTGTGAACTCAGGTGTGTTGTGGCTACGTTGTCCCAGATTGTGCTTTGACTCCTGAGTACCCTTACCATTCAGTTCTTTTGTGATGTCCATGTGTGCAGTCAAACTTAAGTGCCCTCATGATGAAGGAATCAACCATTTTTGGCCAACGGACAATTTTTAAAGTCAAGTTTCGTGGTTATTGGGAAGATTTTAACGTAACTGAGATCTTTCGGAAGTCGGAAAGATCAGCCTGTGTCTCTTGGTACTTTCTATTTAAAACTCACCAAGTGGAGCATTTATTCCTACGCCCAAATCCATTGCCCTGTGTGTTTCTTTAATCTTGGTCTTGTTTGAAAGGCGCTTTATTCAGAACACAATTTCTTCATTCAGGATGAAATTTCTTTCAGACATTAAGACAGCTTGTATACAATTATATAATTTTAAAAAATCTTCTTTCATCTGGATTCATGACAGTTTTAGCCAATAAAAGCAAATTGTACTTTGGTCTCTGTAATGGATTTATATACTTCAAATATCCCTGCTGGGACTGTGTTTGTCTCAAGTTGCATGATAGAAAATACTTTGAAGGGTTCAGTCATGAGACTGGATCCATTAATGCTTGTGAAGGAAGCTTCTGGTGTCCTTGGTCTTGGGCTGGACTTTACTGGCTGGAATCACATGTGAACTTAAATGGGAAAAAAAGATGTTTTTCCCATCAGATTCCTTAGTTCTATTTTTATATAGCACAGTGTTATTTGTGTGCTTTTATTTTTTTTATTTTTTTGTTTAAAGATTTTGTTTATTTGAGAGAGAGACAGCACGAGCAGGTGGAGAGGCAGAAGGAGGTAGACAGGCAGACTCCCTGCTGAGTGTGGAGCCTGACGCTGGGCTGGATCCCAGGACCCGGAGATCATGACCTGAGCTGACGGCAGATGCTTAATGACTGAGCCACCCAGACGCTCCTTGGCATATTGTTATTTGTAATTGTAAAAGTAGATATGGTTATTGTGAGAAATTTGGGTACCAGAAGAAAATACAAAGAAACTAAAGATTATCCTACTCTAATTTCATTATCTCTAATTAGCAGCGATACAAATGTTGACTTTGTTTTCCCCCTTTTTTCTAGCTACATATTCTTCTAAACAAAATAGGGACTATACTGAACATACTGGTTTATAGTCTGCGTTGCCAACGAATACTCCTTAGAAACATTTTCCCATTTTATTTTATTTATTTAAAATAATTAATTAATTAATTAATTAATGATTTTATTTATTTATTTATTTGACAGAGAGAAACATAGCTAGAGAGGGAACACAAGCAGGGCGAGTGAGAGAGGGAGAAGCAGTCTTCCTGCTGAGCAGGGAGCCCAATGCAGGACTTGATTCTGGAAATCTGGGATTATGATCTGAGCCGAAGGCAGACGCTTAATGACCGAGCCACCCAGGCACTCCAGATTTTATTTATTTTTTGACCGAGAGAGACAGAGAGAGGGGGAGCACAAGCATTAGGAGTGGGAGAGGGAGAAGCAGGCTTCTTGCTGAGCAGGGAGCCTGACATGGGGCTGGATCCTGGGACCCTGGGACCACAACCCGAGCTGAAGGCGGATGCCTAATGACTGAGGTACCCAGGTGCCCCACATTTTGCCATTTTATTAAATGATTTACAGATTTAGAAAAAACCGTTTACCCATTGTTGGACATTTATATTTTTAAAATTGCTTAAAATCATATTCCTTATCATAGGAAAACTTTGTACATATGCATCCATACTTTTATGCATATCTTGAACGTTTTAAAGGACTTTTTAAATTCAGAGCCCTTTTTCAATTTACGGGTTTTAAGGAGTGAAAACTAATTCTGTTCAGTTTGTTATTTCCAGTAAATTACAGTTAAGCCCTCTGCCTGCCAGGGTCTGTGCTTATCTCGCCATCATCTTGATCTGTGCAGAATGGGCTGATAGCACCTTTTCTGTCTAACACCTTTAGGGAACTTTTCATAAATAAAATTTTCACGTAACTCGACCTGTCCCTTAAGTGTCTACACTCAAGAATTATAAACATCTTGAATGAGAACCTTTCTCAAATTGTATTGATAATGTTGGCATCCTCTTTGACATAATGAAGAGCTCCAAAAAGCATAATTTACGCCCTTCTGGTTCAACCCACAAGCGTCTTTATAAACACTAGTTGCCGTATAGTCAGTTCTGCTAAAATGCGAGGTAGGTGTTTCTAGGACCCACCATGTTATGCAAAATCATGTAGTAAAACCTACAGCATGTGCAGGAAAAATAGGGTCAAAGCACAGCACTGAGAAAGCTTTATCAGTGACACATGAAAAAATAAGGTAGGAACTGAATAAAAATTGTAACCCAGTTTTACACTTATTAGGGGGTTAAGAAATAAATAGTGCAATCAATATGACCCTGTACCTTGACAAAATCCTGATGTTTTCTTGAAGACTGAGGCCTTCTAAAGGTTGCAGCCTGTGAGTTACTTGAAGTGGTGCAAGGAGGGTTCCCTGAAATCTGAAGGGAAGTCAGGCACCCTATGTGGATGGGCGTAGCTGATAGCACTAGTGGACACGGATCACCTCAGAGATTACAGGCGTGGGCTTTGAGCATCCCGCCTGTCTTAACACAGCTGTGTTCTGCCTGGGTGCAGTCTTCTGCTGTTACCTCAGGTTTCCTGCAGTGAAATCATGCATCAGCAAATGTGCAATTTGAGTGATGCTCGGATCATTCGCTCACATAGCAATCTTGGAACAAACACAAACATTATAGCAGAACTGAGTGTACTGAGTGGTTATGACAGTGATGTCGAGGGGATGTTCTTCTGGTCTGTATCCCTAACAGAGCGATTACTTGTAGAATGCTTCCGAGAAGAATCTGGCGTATGAGTGAGTAAGTGTTGGCAGTCACGGTGACAGTAATAATAATGAATGATACTTATCAGTGGTTGTGAGATTCTCTTTGTCAGTTATGACCACCTCCTGTAACAATGCTTCCTGCCTCCTTCTAACTGACCTAGTTCTCAGTCTCTTGTGGCTTTTAAATGAGTTTTTTGTGATGTAGAATCCCATCTAGTGTAAGACCCAGCATGGGAGAGCCTGGGGCTTGCAGGGGTGGGGGCATGTCAACTTCTGGTTGTGGTTTACCTGTGGCACCTGTTTAACCTACTTAAACTTTGCCATCTCATGAGTTATTACCTATGTATTCATTTGTGAGATTGTTGGGGAAGAAACTTCGGTTTCAAACGAAGATATTATCATATAGAATTTTCAGATATTCTCTTTGATTAGAAAAAACAACTCACTTCTCATTCCCACCTGCAAAAGTGAAGTGTGCTTAAATGAATCCAGGAGAAGGGTGCTTACAAGTTGTTGGTGATTTTCTTTAGATTGTTACTGTTCATTTCTATTTACGACCATTTCTGTGCTTGTGAGATGAGCTCATATTTGGAAGGTGGAGCAGGCAAGTGTGACTTTCGGAGACCTTCCCTCCCAAGTCACAGTATAATTAGAAGCCCAGATCCTCCCTCAGTTATTTTTTTATGACTCCCTGAGAAGGACATATTTACCACGAATGGTTGCCAAGAAGCCTTTGCTGGGTCCTCCTTTAGTGATTTTAATAAGATGATGGATCAAAATACCATCCTGATATAGCAGGACTTGTTAATACTGTTCTGAAAGAAAAGTAGCTAATGTGGCTCATCATTTAGATATTCCAATGAAATCTGTATTCTGATTATGCAGAGGCACCCTGAATAGCAAGGGGGTGTCTTGATTTTTAATTTCGGATCTGACTTTGAATTTTAACTTTTTGTCTCTGCACAGTTTTTAGATATTTGGGCTGCTTGACCTCATTGAGTGATTGCTATTAATGAACAAGACTTTGTGGGAAAAGGGAATTTGCCTTCTGAGCTCTGTACCAAAGACCTGGGGAAAAAAGTAAGTAATTTTTTAACTTGTCTTTAAAAAAAAAAAAAATTCTTGTTCTACATCTCTCAGAAGGTTAACAGTGGGGTGTGTGTGGCTTTTCTACTTTCATTCTTTCCTGGCTTTGGCTTTGTAAGTTTTATATGCTCTTATAGATTTGAAACATGGAGAGAAACTCGAGAGACCTAAAAAAAAAAAAAAAAAAGCCTTCTAAGAAGTTAGGAAGACTTTCTGCATTGTGCCAAGTCCTTGAACTTTGGATTTCATAAACTGAGTCTTCAAGGTTGTGATAAACCTTTCCTCAGGTGTTCGGTAGACAAATTAAATTATAAAGGTAAAGCTTTATACTATGGCGTGCCAGAGAAGCGAGTCCAGTTTTTCTTAGCTTCACGTGTTTTAGACTTCTAGATAGGGTCTTTGGTTCTGAAGTTTTAGAATAAGAATGAAATCCATTTGGCTCTTTTCTTGTCTGGGAAGAAAAACAAAATAGGTAATCATTTGTTCAATAAGTCTCTCGTGTAGCTTGGTCTTGGAAGAATTGATGTGCCTGTCAGTTTTATTGTTTTGTAGCTTTTTGTTGGTACTCTGAGATATTCGAATTAAGACATTGGGTGAATGTTTTTGCTGTCTTTTAGAAAAAATTGCTTGGGTCCATAAAGTTCAGTATTCCTTGATCTTTTTGAAAAGGTAAAATGGGCCTTGAAGATAATAAAGTCAATCTGCTTTATTGTAGAATTTACGTGGAAGTATGAATGGCCCATAAGAATGTAAGCCAAACAAAACATACACATGTACACACACACAAATCTTTTTTTCTGGCATGTTCCAGAAACAATATCATTGATAATAAGAACCGTTTGTCCATAAAATTCCTAAGTAGTTTCCTAAACTTTGTATGCCTTGTTCTTACGGTTCCTCTACATTTTGATTGTACGAATAAGCTAGTTAAAATGTGTCTAAAACAAAACAAGGCAGGAGAGAACTCTGCTCTAGAAGTTCCATAGAAGTATTGAATAGTAAGATCAGGTTTCATCGTTACATTGTACACACTCTACATTTGCTTATAATTAAATTTTGTATTATTATATAGTAATTGTAATAAGGTAAGGGTCATGAATTCTGAAGCCTTTTTAGGTTAAATAAGATATCTGTACTGAAAGAATATTACACACACACAGAGAGTATATACACACCACGGATATAATTTTTGAGGGCTGTCAATATAAATTCATTAAAAGCAAGGACTTCGAAAATTTTCTCCAAAGAGTTTTTTTAATGTTACAGTGAAATATTTGTAGTAGTGACATATTATCATCAGTGGCATTTTGAAAAATGATAGTGATTTATTTAGTTGAATTTTATATTCACATATTAACCTTAACATAGGAAATCCTATGTGGTATAGTTGTCGGTCCCTCTTGGAACGGTATTTGAAAGAGGATTATGTTGGAAGTCATCAGTCTGTCCATGGAAGTGGAATGTAAAGGGCAAAAGATTACTTCTGTGGGCTTCAGTATCCAGATTGTTGATGTTTAGATTGGAAATTATAACCTAGCGCCCCAGAAGGTAAGCTGCTGAAACTGCCTTTCAAATAATTTAGCATCTCTTTAAAATTTAATAGTCTCTGGTGAATTATTTTCCTTCTATTGTACCAAAATACTCCCTTTGTGCCATTGTTGTCAAAGTTGTATTTCCATTTTGTAGAGGCAAGGTATTGTAGGAACTCTGGTCCCAGTAATACTAAAGACACCCCCTGTGTTACCAGAGGGACCACAGCAAAAAGATCCCTACTTCCTAAAACTGATAGTATAGGTGAATATACACACAGAAGGATGTGCGTAATTTACCTTCAGGGTAAAAAAAAAAAAGATAAGAAGAAGGTTATCATGCACAAGTACACTCTGAAGGAACTGGTTAGGTGGAAGGCAAAATTAAGGAAGAGGTGGGGCAGGGGAGAAGGAAGGAAGTCCTTTCTGACAGTGACGAAAGTCACAGGGGAATGTTTCTGACCATACTTTGAAAACTGTTAGGGGGACTTAAATGTATCAGTGATTTCTTTTGGGGCAAAGTAAGCACAGTTTTAGGAAAAATCTAGAACCGGAAACAACTTCTACAGTTCTTTTCAACATCTTGGTGTCCTCTAATTTTATTTTTTCTTGATTACATTTGCATTTTATTTAATTACTTTATTTAATTATTTAAGGTAGATTTCTGGACACTTGAGTCTGTAATGTTTATAGAGTATAGACGCACTTTTGAAAAATTGGCCATGGATTATTTTAAAAGAAGGAAAAAATAGCTTCTGTTTTACTGTTCTACTTAACATGTGCACACTTTTTTATGTCAGTACTGAAAGAGGATTCTGTTCTTCAGACTGGTGTCCCATCTTTTTCCACTTAACAATAAATCATGAATCCCCATGCTAATAAATATTTATCTACAATAGCATCTTGAGTGAAAGTAAAACAATCGGATCTTCGCTTTTTGTTGAATTTGAGGCTGTCTTAGCTTTCCATCACAAAGGAGACTATGTACGTGAAATAGAGTGTGGGTTTTCCATCTGCAAACAGAGAATAGACTAGGATTCGTCGTCTTCTATTAGCTCTACAGTGTTTACTGTAACCAGACATGTTCTGAATGGGAGGCTCAGTGACTCTAAATGGGTATTCAAAACCTGTCAGTGTCACCGTCTGACAGGTAGACTGTGTCTTCTTTGGTCCCTTTGTTCCGTTACGAGAGTGCAGGTGACATGTTGCTGCCGCTTTGCTCCCTTCATCAATATTTCTGTGCCGAAGGAAGGACTCTACCTACGTATTTCTCCCTCTCAAGAAACTCTGAATTTCTCAGGTGAGGGGATGGGTACAAAGGGAGCAGCATTTCATAGACTTTGGACTAGTGCTTATTGGAGTAAATTACAGTCCGGATTAATTGGAAATACAAAATGTTTTCTAGACCTTTGCACATTTTTTCAATTTTAACTTTACTTATTAAATCAACATTTAGTGTGCTGCTACTATGTGCCAGCCCGTGTGCTGGGAGCTCCTCATTCAGAGATGATGGAAATATGCCTTTGCTTTCAAGGAACTTAATCTGAGTTTCAAATTCAGATTCAAATAACATTTATTCAGCCTATACTAGGTAGGTGACAAGCCATTGAGGGGGTGTGCCCTTAGATGAGGTCTTTGATCACGAAAATTCAGTAATGATACTTCCCCATTCCTTCCAAAATAAATTATAAATAGAATTCTCTAATCTTTAGGGTTTTTTCTTCCATTGCATTTTCTTAAACTTCCGGTGCCTGTGACTACTTGTTAAGTTAAATTAACAAATTGAGGGGTAGAAAAAGGTTGAAGCATTTAATTGATAAACTCCGAGCAATAATCGTGAAAGCATAGATATTTTTTATATTTGAAAACTTGTGTACATAGAATATCATAAATTCTCCTCCTAGAGTAGTTCTTGGTTCATATGATATAGTTAAATGCACTTGGATTTCATGCAGTCTGCTCTCAATGTGTGAAAGACATAGCATGGAGCCATTTGATTTTCCTGGTAATTCTTGGGGTAGGGGTTACTGCAATTAGGGAAGAAAGTAACTAGCCCACACTCAGGTAGAAGATGAGTTAAGATTCTGTGACCCATCTAACTTCAAAGCCCATGCAATAGCTTCCTGACTCGTTCAAGGTGATGGGGAGGGTAGACTCCTAGGTGCCTTGGGTTTGCTGAGGAAGGAGCAGTCATTTCAGCTGAGGAATCAGAAAATGTCTTTATTGTATGGAAGAGCTGTCACTAGATAAGTCTTGTGGGCAGAGTTAGAAGACAGGGAGGAGGGCAGGAATTGTTGGAGGTAGTAGTAAGAAAAGCACATGCCAAGATGCAGAGGAATGGAAGCTCATGGCATGTTCCAGGAGTGGCAAGAACTCTGCTGCAGCTGGGGCGTGGGACATGGTGGAGAGCAGAGTTGGCTCCAAGATTTGAAGAGCCTTTGTGCTCGACTGAGGAGGGCCACATGTGTGCCACGCTAGAGGCTTGGGGTTTCTAAGAAATATATAGCCATAACAATTTTAAGGTAGAAGGAAGTTCCTAATTAGATGGGAGGTGTACAAAAGTCACCTGGGTGGCTGTGTGGAATACAGACTGAAAAAAAGAAAATAAGACTGGAGCCCCAGGGCCGCCATGTGAGATCGTGCAGATTGTTCACTGCACAAGGGAATGTGTGAATGGGGAGTGGTGGGGACCAGTAACCATCTGCCACATTACTCACCAAACTGTGCTCTTGGGTCTGGGCCTGCCTTGGGAGGGTACCTTTTACAATTTGTGTAATAAAATGCTCTATGTGCCTTTTAATTGCTTATAAAATAATACAAGAGATTACACAAAGAAATAACCGTGTACTCTAAGGCCTAGGAGTCTGGAGGTGGACATGGTGGTCTGTTTACTAACTATATGACATTGGGCATGTTCCCCATTCTCAAAGTCTATTTCCTCATCTTTAAAGGAGAGTTGATAGAGGTGCCTGCTGCCTTAGGGAATTAAGTGTCTGACTTTTGATTTTGGTTCAGGTCATGATCTCCAGGTTGTGATATCGAGTCCCATATCAGCCTCCATGTTGGGCATGGAGGCTGCTTGGGATTCTCTCTCTTCCTCCCCTCTTGCCCTCTCTCTCTTTTCTCTCCCTCTCTAAAAAGAAAGAAAGGAAGGAATGAAGGGAGGAAGGGAGGGAAGAAGAAAGGAAGGAAGGGAGGGAGGGGGAGAGGGAGGGAAAGGAGAAGACAGAGATTTGATAATAGAATCTGGCAGGGACCCAGAGAGCCCGATTAAGGGGCATTGGTAAGAGAAGGAACTAGACACAGGGGACAGAGAGCTAGCAGGTCTAGGACTAGAAGCTGTGCAAGCAGTTAACCTGTGTGCTAGGAACTGTAGTAAGGGTTTTAAGGTTTTATTTTTCTTAATCCTGTATCACTTCTGGGAGGTAGATATTATTGTCCCATTTTAAGGATTTTGTAAGTGAGGCTCAGGGAGATTAAATAACTTGTCTAATGTCACACAGCTAGGGAGTTGTATGGTTAAGACTCAAACCTAGGTCTCTGTGGCTCTCATGTTTATGCTCTTAATGACCATGCTATGCTTAGAAGTAATCTTTTCTATATGTTGAACTCCCTTAATATTGTGCCTGAACCTCTCTGATAACATTTTCTGACTTTATCTTTTATTGTTTTTAACTTGAATTGGGTCATAGTTATTTACACAGTGTTTTGTTTAATTTATTAGCTGGGAAGATTCTGAGGACTGGGATCTGTTTGTTTTTCATAACTCTTTGCTCAATAAAATATGCATTGATAAGATGAATAATCTCATGAGGCACCTGGGTGACTCATTCGGTTGGGTGTCTGACTCTGGATCTCAGTTCAAGTCTTGATCTCAGGGTCCTGAGTTCAAGCCCTGCATTGGGCTCTGCACTGGGCATGGAGTCTACTTAAAAAAAAAAAAAAAAATCAACGAATGAACTCTTAAGATTTTCCTGTCTTCTATAATTCAATAATTTATTAATATATATATTAATATATATATAATATATATATATATAAAGCCTCAGTTGCAGTTATAATTAAGTAAAACTTAAAAAGGAGTCATTGGATTTTAATTTGATATCTAGATTGATTGCTAAAGTTTCAGGAAATTCCTAATTGCCATTTTTTTAAAGATTTTATTTATTTATTTGACAGTGAGAAACACAGCTAGAGAGGGAGTACAGCAGGGGGAGTGAGAGAGGGAGAAGCAGGCTTCCCACCAAAGCAAGGAGCCCAGTGCGGGGCTCGATCCCAGGACTGCAGGACCAGGACCTGAGCCGAAGGCAGTCGCTTAACCAACTGAGCCACCCAGGCACCATATAAAAATTGCCATTTTTATCTGAAAAATAATTTATGACTTGTTGTCAAAGATGGAGGCCAGGACTGAAATCGCGCTTCTCGTGAGTCCTGTTTGGAAGCTTAAAGCTGTGCCCACAGCGTCACAGCTGCAGCAGCTCAAATACTCAAGTGTCTTAAATGGTATTTATGAGTCCATAAAAAATGTTATGCTGTGATTCATGCAGGTAAGGACCTCCTTTTGCAAAAACCCATGAAACCCTGGTGCTGATGGTCACTCTTGTTTGGTCCCAGCTGGATGTAGACCACCAAGAGAAGGACTTCCTAGTTCAGAGCTGATGATCGGAGGCCTGGGGTCAGGCAACCTCGGTTGGTATCCTACTTTCGTGGTTTATGAACTCTGTGGCCCTTGGCAAGAAAGCATCTATAAATGAAGATGGCTGAGTAGTAGGTTCCTGTGCCTGGTTCTTGGGAATCCAGTAGGGAGAAAAATCTGCTTTCAGTTGAGAGCTGCTTTTGCTTAGATATTCTATAAAGAAGGGTAAAAGTGTGAGCTTATGGGATGGAATTGGACATTTCATTATTATCGGCCATGTTTGTCCCAGGATGACTCTTTGCTGTAAGGACTGCGTCTATTTTGGTGAGCTCTAAGGAGGGGAGTTTAAACATTGCTTCATGCTCTCTCTGCCCGAGGAGTAGGAAATGATGGCTTTTTTAAAAAGAGGAAAATGGCACCTGGGTGGTTCAGTCTGTTGGGCATCTGCATTCCGCTCAGGTCATGATCCCAGGGTCCTGGGATCGAGTCCCACGTCCGGAGAGCCTGTTTCTCCTTCTCCCTCTGCTTGCTGCTTCCCCTGCTCATGCTCTCTCTGTCAAATAAATAAATAGAACCTTTGATTAAAAAAAAAAAAAGAAAATGTTATTTGAGATCAGCATTGCCTCTGGGCTTTGATAAACTCTGGTGTTTCTTTCATCTTCCAGGAGAGTGGCATACCTGGGCTGGGAGAAAGGAAATGAAACCCCAGGGAAGTTTCCTAGCTCATCTCAGCCCATTATGGGAAAAGAGGAAGTCGGGGTCTTTAAAGAGCTCTCCTGGCCTCCGGGGGGCTGTGAGCTCAGGGGCACTGGAAATCCAGCCCTAGGGAGTTTCTTATCTTCTTATTCCCAGTGGCCACTGCTTCGCCTGAGGGGAATCGAAATAGCAGAATGTGTTTCAAAACATTGCTGCCCAGTGAAAGCAAGCATGTGCCGGTCTGTCATAGAGTTTATTTTCTTTCTTCAACGTGAAGCGGCCCAATGACTAGTGATGTTATTTTCATTGTAGGATTTATATTTGAGATAGCTGAAAGAGCAAGCAAGCTGGATAAAAATCCTCTTCCACCCAGTCTTGTCCTTGTGGCTTTCACCTGCTTAGCTTTGCGCTTTAAAGTTAAGGGCAAACTTGGCCTGTCTATTCTTGCTGGGGAGTAGCTTAGGTTATCAATAAATGCTGAATTTAAAATACCTTTCCAGGGTTACCTGCCCCCCACTGTAGGCCTCCTGCAAAAAAAAAAAAAAAAAAAGGAAGAAAAAGAAAAAGCTTCAGCTTGATGTAAGCTGCTAAGCCCTTAATATTTGGATGCTTTGGTAGGGAAAATAAAATCGGATTGCACACCCTTCCCTTTTCCTTGTGAACTAATTGTCGTCTTCCTGCGTTTAAAGCAGATGTTAAGCTCCTCCTTTGATGTTCACTAGCAGACAGACTCCGGTTGTGTATTACAGCTCTTGATGCCTATCTGTTGTTTGAATGAAGATCAGGTTTGGCAAATTAGATTTTGATCATTCCATTTTGATCTGGGGCCGCAGAACGGAAGAGCAATTTATTCTTGCGTTCAGAACACATTTCTCGGTTTCTGGCTGGGCCCCTGATGCAAATTGTCCTCCATATTTCACAAATACCACAAAAACCTTGCCAACAAGATGGTGCTCTCTCTGATAAGAAAAGTAAGGCCTAGAGAATGATGAGGACTATAGTATACGTGAGAAAAATAAAGCCCAGGGAATGATTGGAAACCTTGCACAGTTGTACTGCAGTCGAGTGGCTAAGAGTTTAATCTGGGGATTTGGGCTGATCTCGAAGCTCTTACTCCGGAGGCACTGCTTCTTAGGAGGAGATCATCCGTGGAGCAGAAATGTTGAGCTGAAATCAGGAAAAAAGTAGTTAACCATGAGCACCTCCTCATTTGCTCAGAAGACATTTATCGAGTACCTGTTCTGTGCTAGATCCTCTGCAGGGTGCTAGCAATTCACTGGGAGGCAAGACAGAATCTGATTGTCACCAGCTTGATGGAGGAAATAGGGATTGCAAGAGGGTCTGCTTCCCTCAAAAGCAGTGTCTTGGCTGGGCGAGGGTTTGTGATTTTTTTTTTAAGATGTAGAAATTTTGACATCTAACAAAAATAGTTTATTATTCTTTTACATGAATTACCTACAGATAAACAGGGGGCTTCAGGAGACTACTCTGTAATTGTACTCCTTGCTTGAGCTGCTTAGGATATGCCGAAATGGAGGTTGGAGAAATGGTATTGAGTTTTAAACAAAATGTCGCAACCCAAAATGTGAACAGTTACCTGGCAGGGACTATATCTACTCTAGCTTTGGGATCCCCGTTTTAGGTAGGAGGTACTTAGCATAGTACCTGGTATGTAGTGAATACCCAGTAACTCGGGTTGATGGGCTCAGTGATGGAAAGTAAAATAAGGAGGCAAGGGGATGGGAGTCTCACAGGAAGGGGGATAAGTTAAGGTGATATCAAGGGTGGCAATAAAATAAATCAATAAAGAGATAAAGAGAGCACTCGACTTGTGCTGGACTTAACCCACATGGATAAACTGAAGAGTCGAGGTGGGAGGAGTTTTATTTAGGGAATCTGGAAACCCTGCTGGGTTTGGATACTTGAGAAAGACTGCATCCTTCTCCTCTATGCCCCCTTTCCCACCACCATCTGGATTTCAGTTTTTAAGACTTTAGGTTTTTTGTTTTTTGTTTTTCCCTAAGATTTTATTTGTTTATTTGAGATAGAGAGAGAGCGGGCATGAGTGCAAGGGCAAGAGCAGGGGGAGGGCCAGAAGGAGAGGGAGAAGCATTCTCCTGCTGAGCAGGGAGTCCAGTGCATGACTCAATCCCAGGACCCTGGGATCATCACCTGAGCCAAAGGCAGAGGCTTAACCTACTGAGCCACCCAGGAGCCCCAAGACTTTAAGTCTTGTATTTGGTTCTTAGATAAATTGGGTGAGCATATGTGTCCGTTTGCTGGGACAGCCCTGACTCTGCCTGTTTCCTGTTTACCATTTTCGAGAATGCCTCCTCACCCTGTCAAGTGTCCTGGTGTGGATGATAAGTTAAATGGCCACCCTACTTAGGGAATTTGGTGACATTCCATGTCTTTAAAGAGAAGTCTTACAGCATTCAGACTACTTTGATGAATTAACCTAATGTGGACATAGTACCAGTAAAATGACCTGTTAGACTAGTGTCTGATCTCCTGAAATAAGTAGAAAGGAGAGCTAGTGAGTGGTAACTGAAAAGAAGCAGATGTTGAGTAAAAGAAGCTGATTTCGACAAAATGAACTTTAATTACAACTAATGGCCGATGTAGCCATAAGAGAAAGGGCATCTAAAGGTTATCACGGTGATGGGCAGTGTTTGGGGAATCTGGCATCATTGGAGAAAATCGTGTCATCATGGTTGGTTTTGATTTAACGTCTCCCTGTTTCCACGGCACTGGTAATTTAATTCAGATGCGTTTTCATTTGTTCTCTGAGTAGAAAGCAAAAGAAATAATTTCTGAGAACAGAGATTTTTTTTTTGTTGGAGGTTTAAAGAAATGGCTGGAGGGAAAATTGTTCAATTCAGATTTTTTTCCCCCTTAAATCTACTGTTAAATTGTGTCATTTGTTGAAAATGGTGGTGATATTTTAATCCAATTGTACATTTACATAGGGATTCCCAAAGCTTTAATAGAATGTATGTTGAGGTTTTTGTCTTGGTAAATAGGGCTAAATTGGTTTTATATAGTTCATATACATGGCTTTGAAGAAACAGGCTGATTCTTTGTCATACAGATACATATAAAAGTTTTAGGTGTTCAGGTAATGCTGGACAGTGATTGCAGGATGGGAGTTGGGTGGGAGGATTAAAGTCATACTGTGACCAGCCTTTTCAATTGTAATGTTTTATGAGGCGTGACGCATTTGCCTTCAGGGCCCATAGTTTCTTGTTCCCTGTAGTGTTACCTTTGTGTGTGTGTGTGTGTGGGGGGGGTTAGATCCTGAAGTAAAGGATTATTCCTCTATGATTCTAAAACTCGGTTGTTTTGGAACAAAATTCAGGCTCTGCCACTGGCTATCTGGGGGTGAGTTCTTTCTCTGAGCCTCAAATTTCCAGCCCTATTGAATGGGAATAATGATATTTATTGCTTAAAGTTTATTAACAGGGTGTTGATTCATTCCTGAATCTGGGATAAACTGTAAGCATGTAACACAAAGTAATTTTCTCCCAGGCTGAGGAATGAATAACAGATACTGGAGACGGGGAGATAGGGGTTACTGTTGGCAGGAAGAGACTCAAGCTAGTTAGTACCCAGCTTCAGGCCAGTCAGAATGGATGCTGACTGCAGACATTCTGGACGATTGTTACAGTGCTCAGCCATTGAATGAATATTAGCCTATATTGTTGGTATTGGGAAATCTGTGTTTAACCCGGGGTGATTTGCAAGCACCCACTGTGTCTCCTAGTTATAAATTAACGCCCCCTCCTCTGAGCTCCTGTCATCAAGAAAGGATGTAGACTTCCCTGGATAGGTGAGCCTAGCGTTCGTGCCTGGATTCCTGTCTCAACGGTTCCGGTCTACGCTGAGGACCTCGCTGGTCATGGCTGCCAGCACCTTGGTAGCTCTTCAGAGACTCTGCTTTCCCATTATCCTCCCCATTCCTTGTCTGCTATAATTACCCATAGCGGACAAAAGTTGAATTTATACACAAAACCCGGAGTGTCCCATCAACTTGGCTACCGGATGTAGCAGGCCTCCTACCAGGCCCCCTTTCTGTGTAGACCACCACCTGTCACTCCTGGAAATGACCGTCAGCCCATGTGAACGTAGTGTCTAGGCGTCCACGGGAATGAAGCTCTGGGAGAGGGAGCACTTCCGTTTTCTTTCTGCCCAGTCTGTCTTGTTCATTCCCATTCTCATCTCAGGCTCTGCCTCTTCCCGGGATAATCGACATTGGGAAGTCTCCCCGCACAGGGCAGACCTAACCCCTTTCCCTAGGGATGGGATGGTAATAACTGGCTATCAGGAAGTCCAGCATCATTTAGAAGCTTCTGTGTAATCCTAGGAGGTTTCTTTCCCAGAGTAGGGGTGAGTTGGTTTCCAACTACTGATGTAGTTAGGAGCTGTCAAGAGGCTGTTCCGTGCCTGCCTCAGGTGTTAGGCTGGCTGTTAGGAAAAAGAGATAGCACGTGTTGGTGAGGATGTGGAGAAAAGGGATCCTTGTGCATCGTTGGTGGGAATGAAAATTACTGTAGATGTGATGGGTAGCCCCTGTGGAGAACAGTATGGAGGTTCCTCCAAAAATTAAAAATGGAAATACCGTATGATAAGCAATTCCATTTGTGGGTCCACATTTGAAAGAACTAAAATCACTATCTAGAAGAGATATCTGGACCCCTGTGTTCATTGTATTATTTACAATAGCCAAGACAGAAAAGTCATCGAAGTGCCTATTAGTGGCTGAATGGGTAGAGAAACCCACGGCATATATCTGTGATGGGATATTATTAGCCATAAAAAAGAAGGAAATGCTGCCATTTAGAGCAATAGACCTTGAGGGCATTATGGGTGGACCTTGAGGGCACTATGTTAAGTGAAGTACCTCTAGCCGGGAAAGGTGAATACTATATGATGTCACTTATATTTGAAATCTACCCCCACCCCCCACCCAAACAGAAACAGAGATCAGATATGGTGCTTGCCTGAGGTGAAGGTGGAGGAAATGGGGGGAAGTGGTCAAAAGGTACCAACTTCCAATTACAAGATAGGTAAGTTCTGGGGATGTCATGTACAGTTTGATGACTCTGCTTAACAGTACTGTATTGTATGTTTGAAAGTTGGTAAGATAATAGATCTGACAGGTACCCATTACAAGAAAGAAAATGTGTAACTGTATGGTGAATGGGTGGCTGGATGGATAACTAAACTTACTGCGATCATTTTGTAATATCAAAATGTGATACCAAAGTGTAATGTCAAAATTTGATATGTTTTGTATGTATCAGATCATTACATTATCCATCTTAGACTACTACAAAGTCATATGTCAGTTATATGTCAGTAAAATGGGGTGAGGGAGAAAATTGTTTTGCGTAGAAACCTTATCTGCCAGCAGACTGAGGTGTACTTCTAATCTCAAGCGTAGGAGTTTCATTAGGGAAAATGGAGAAACACTGGAAACCTGCATTCTAGTCCTGGTTTTGCCTCCTACTAATTTATGTGACCTTGAGGTCCATAGCCTTCTCTTCCTGGGGTACTCCTTTTTCTTATCCATAAAATGATTTTCATTTGCAATATGATTTTTAAGGTCCTTGCCAACCAGAAATGCTCTGAAACTGTAATAGCTCCTAAAAGCACACAGTGTGGTTTTTTGAATAGATTCATTCTGTCGGTGTCTGATGATGGTAGTTACCGTTCTTACCGCCGCTCTGCTTTGTGACTGTAGCTCTTTCGTGGAGATCCAGGCATCCATTTGCTGGAGAAGGCCATTCCTCCCATCATTTTGATATAATCCTATCCCATTGGTGTGCCTTTTTTTTTTTTTTTTAAGACTTCTTTATTTATTTGACACACACACACAGAGATTATTTATTTGGGGGAGAGAGAGTGTGTGTGTCTATGGTTGAGGAGCAACAGGAGAGCAAGAGAGAGAATCCTTTAAGCAGACTCCTTGATGAGCGTGACGCCAGACTTGGGACTTGATTTCAGGACTCTGAGATCATGACCTGAGCCCAGGTCAAGGGTCCATGGCTCAACTGCCTGAGCCACCCAGGCACCTTGGTGTGCTTTTAAAGTGCAGTGACAGTCTTGTTTTCTGAGAGGACAGACGTACCAAGTCTCCCCTGTGATTGCCTCATTCAAAAAGTCATGAATTTGGTCCATTGTCAGCCTATATATTGGTGATGATGCCATTCTATTTTATTTTTTCATTTTTAAACAAGTGCTTCCCCCACAGTTTTTATTTAAGTACCAGTTAGTTAACATACAGTGTATATTAGTGTCAGGTGTAGAATTTAGTGATTCGGCACTTCACTACGACACCCAGCGCTCATCACAAGTGCCCTCCTTAATACCCACCACCTATTTAGACCCACCTCCCCAGCCCCCTCCCTGTCTAGTAACCCAATGCCACTCTATTTTAAATGTTGGATCCTCTCTGTGTCTGAACAGTAGCTTCCAGTTTGCAACCTTCAATATATTACTTCATAGTTTAATTATAAGTGTTTGTTGGTAACTTGGAGTGATTCACCCTTTGAAGTTTATTAAAAGAGAGAGGACGTGCAGATTTTCTGTTGCTGCAAAAATGTTGCTGGGGCTTTGATAAGGATTGGTTTGAATTTGTGTATTACATTGGGTCGTGTAGACATCTTGACAATTTCAAATCTTCCAGTCTATGAACACAGGATGTCCTTCTATTTATTGGACCTTTCTTTAATTTGTTTTAACTACATTTTCTAGTTCTCAGTGGATAGAGCTTTTGCCTTGATTAAGTTTATTCTCAAGTATTTTATTCTTTTTGATGCTATTCTAAATAGAATTGTTGTCTTAATTTCCATTTTGGATTGTTCATTGTTATTTTTAGAAACACAAATGATTTTTTGCATGTTGATTTTATACCTTATGACTTTGCTGAACTTGTTTATTAGTTTGAATTATTTCTTGTAGAATTTAGGGTATTCTACATCTGTGATGGATTTTTGGGTTTTCAGGTCATCTGCGAATGGAGATATTTTTATTAATTCCTTTTCAATTTGGATGTTTTTGATTTCTTTTTCTTGCCTAATTGCTCTGGTTAGGACTGCCAGAACTCTGTTGAACAGAAGTGGCAAAAGCGGGCATCCTTGTGATCTGAAGGGAAAATCTTTCAGCCTTTCATGGTTAAAATAATTTGTTTTATTAGCATTGGATTTTAATTTTCCTCTGTTGTAGGCCTTCCATAATCTCTCAGGCGGCTGGCTGTAATAGAACAGCACATTATCCAATTTTTTGAAAATTCAGAATGTCATTTTTCCTATTATGAATAATGCTTCAATGAATACCTCCTTTGCATATTTTTAAATATTAATTTCTATCATTTTCTTAATGAATGTAACTTTGTGGAAGCCTCCTGAACCATTCTGATGTCAGGAATCAATCTTTGTATTCAGAGAAGCCACCAAATAAACAGCTCCTGTGGTAGCAGCGTTCATTCATCATTCATTCATCATCAACAGTATAACGGATTGTTATGTGTTCAGTAGGTGTCTAGAGCTAAGCATGAAAAGTTCAGTAGGCTACCCCTCTGACCTCTAATATCTCAGAGTCCAGCAGGAGATTCAGACTAGTTAAAAGTAAAGACTGCAGTATGACGAGTGGTCTTGGCAAGATATGGCAAAATTCCTTAATTGCATGAAATGGACTTTGCCAGCATTGTTGATTGGTATCCTTTATGATAGAAGAGGTGTGGACATATCCATGTCACATAAAACTTTTTAAAAGATGGGGTGCCTCTTCTCACTTGCAAGAAAATTAAAAATAAAAATGAGGCCTTTCTCGGGCGCCTGGGTGGCTCAGTTGGTTGGGTGACTGCCTTTGGCTCAGGTCATGATCCCGGAGACCCGGGATCAAGTCCCACATCGGGCTCCCTGCTCGGCGAGAGGCCTGCTTCTCCCTCTCTCACTCCCTCTGCCTGTGTTCCCGCTCTGGCTGTGTTTCTCTCTGTCAAATAAATAAAATATTAAAAAAAAAAAAAACTTTAAAAGATAATGTGCCTAATAATGGGTGTAATAATCTGGCAGAATATGACCCATCCAACTTATCCATCCTCGTTTCCTTGAAGTCTGAATCTTTCCAGGAGGTCTCTGATTCAGTGTTTGTTCACAGCTCCATGTGTTGTGTTTCTCGAATATGTGAACCTCCCGGTGGCCAGTGGCTGTGTCACCTGCCTCACTTGTGTCCACATGTGCTACAAACGGCTATATCTGTAGTGGGTGTCGGAGCGGCGGCGGTTCCTTGGACATGCTTTCAGTTACTTTTCCCCACCATGTTATGAACTTTTCCACCATTTATGAACATTTTATGAACACCTTAGAACTTCCTTAGTTATCAGTGTACATTCTGTGATATTGGTGAAATCAGTGCTATTTTAATTACATCTTGTTGTATTTGCTTAGGAAAAAAACCTCCAGAGTAAGTAGATATTTGTGATATTATATAATCCAGTAGAGAGTCTTAGAGTAAATGTGTTAAACTCTGCTACTTATAATGGTCGGAACTGGAACCTACACAAAACAAAATAAAACCCCTCTGTGTGAATTTCTGGTTGATCTCTGAAGCCATGCAGAGGGAGGAAAAACAAAGAGATCTTTCAGTATACCTAAATATTAGATCAGGCTTTGGGTACAATGAATCTGTCTTGGAAATAGCCCTTTGTGGTTCTACCATTTTGAGGTTCATTAGCTAGCTATGAATTTGCCTCCTTTACACTTGTGCATAAAAAAACTGGCCCTTATTTTTAAATTTCTTAAAAAGGTAGTCTTGGAAACAGCTTTTGAGACTGATTTCTTGGGATTTTTTTTTTCCTCTCTCTCTCTTTTTCTCTTTTCATTTCTGAAACCTAAATAGCCGGATTGTGCCTCGTTCTTTAATAGAGCTTTCGTGATTAGATTGCATATTTACTTTGATACACACACATATTGCTGCATGGAATCACTGTCCATTGTGGTCCCCAGATGAAAAAGCGGGGAGGGGGCTGTGGATCTGGGATTGACTGAGATAAATTTATCTCAGCTTTTCAAAACACTGTGTGAACACAGTATAATTCACTTGGACAACTGTGGACTGAAACTCTTGTTTTAGACGCTGTTAGATACTTCATGGAAACTGACTGCGCGGAGTATATTGTTAAGGATGATTTGGCAGATAGAATTCGAGGAAGCATTTACATCACCACTGAAATACAATTAATTTCTCCCAAGGTGATTTATAGCCTGACTTCTGTGACTGAGGGATGCATCCCTTGGCAAGTCTTGATGAAATAAGGCCCCAGGCAGGGAAATTATATGCACACATCAGGCTTTGCATTTGTGTATAATCTTGTTCTGTACAGCTAACAAAAACCCGTAGTTGTGCTGTATCATGACTTGGGCTGTAGCTCTCCTTTGTCATGGAAGACGCCCTCAGTTTCGAGAAACAATAGGCACAATAGGCACCGCAGACTGAAGCTCGCTCTTTGCCATCCCCGTTTCTGTTAGCGTCATGACCACATTTGACTCTTTTATGAGACCCATTAGGTCACATCAACAGTTTGTTCTAAGCTATCTATCTTAACTTCTAGCTTCGTCTGCAAAATCTGTGTGGTTAGCTGGAGACATATGCAGATAAATTGCCCAGGGTTCAGCTCTCTCTGACTTGGAACTAAATATGCTACCGTACGCTGACCTGATGGATGCGGCCTTTCCCCAGTATTGACGGTTCCACGGTTGACTATAAACCCTCGAAGGCTTGCATTTTCATATTCATGCACAGTTCTTGACCACTGCTTTTCAAACAGCCTCATCTCTCAGAAAACTCTGCTTTAAGCAGAAAGACAAAGAAAATTGTTCTTCCTCACCCACTGCTCTTCTGCCCACTCACAACAATAAGAATTGCGAGTGTGAGTCTTTGGCCGGATGTAAATAGTGGCAACTCCCAGTTCACAAACTGATTACATTCTCATGGCTGTTTGTAAAATCAGTTTGTGGTTTCGAACTAGGAATGTGTTTTCTGTGGAGAGAAAGCAATTCGAGAGTTGATGAGCCTGTTGAAACTTTTTTAACCCACAACATTCCAGCAGCCTGGAGTACCTCACAACTGAAGCTCCCCACATGTTTCCCTGTGGAAAAATGTCCTTGGTTCTGCTTTGGTATCTTATGCAGTATAAATATTTCATTCTTAACTCAGTAGACAACTATCTCTTTCTGGCTCTCCTGGGTCAGGAGATCGGGCAGGGTTTCTTAGAAACGATGGAGACCAGCTGAATGATTTCAGCCCAGAAGGAATTTATTGAGAGGACGTTGGCTAGTTTCTGGAACTGCTGGAAGTTGGAAAAGAGACAGGAGCAAATAGAGACTATACAGCCAGATTCATTGCCAAGGTCATATAATTAGTTCTAGGCAGGGTTGGATGGACCCTCACACTGGACATGAGACCATGCTGGTTCACGCTGACCACTACTGGTACTGGATGCTGTTGCTGTTGCCCCTACCCACGGGAATTTCCTTCTGCTCCTGCCTCTTTGGGTCTCCAGCTCTGGATGCAGGGTTAGCCAGGGCTAAGTTGTGTACCCATGCCTCAGGTGCAAGGGAGTCTGGGAAGGTGGGTGTCCAGCCATTTTTGTCTTTATGTTGAAAGGTGTGGCTCTCATCAATGCTCACATGATGAGGAATTGCCCACATATAGGGAGGAGGTGCAGATGCTAAATATTCTCCATCCTGAGCTCCTCAGTAAGGACACATCTTCACTCTAAGAAGCCATAGTAGGGGCTCTGGAAGAAGGGGAGTGGTCAACACATCTGCAGCTGAAGTTAATGAATTGGTGATGACGACGATGGCTGATTCTTCCTTGTGCACTGGTGTCCAGGGGCCCTTTCATTATTGGCTAATTAAAACTCAATGATTTAGGCATATTTGACTTTTCTGAGTGTATTTCTTGCTACTTAAAGGTAAAATTCTTTAAATTGTGAATTTTAACACTTTGATGAACTAGGAGAAACAGATTTAGACTTATCTGTTAGCATATATAGAATGAAATTTCACATTATCAGATTGTCTTCTGTGGTTAGGTGGTTTACATATTTACTGATTAATTTCTGCCATTTTTAAAATTTATTTTTTATTTGCGGTACTACATGTAGAATTTACAAATTCCTGCCTGCCAGCTTATTTGGTTTGTCGTTTTCCACCTCTGGGAGGCACTTACTTTACATTCAGCTAGCTCTTTTTCTTATATTTACTTCCGTATGGCTAATTAAAATGTTTATATTAGTATTTCTTATTTTTTTTTAATTTTACACATTAAGCATTGAATTCCTATGAAGGAAGTTAAGAGGTTAGTTCTGTTTTATTCTCTCTCCCTGAAATACCTGCCCTTCACTCTCCAAGACAGTTATATCTTAATTTGTTTTCATGGTAAATATTTTTCATAGCTGAGTTGTGCAGTGTACTATGATTTTATTTTCTCCCTTGTGCAGCATACTGAAGTTTCTTTTTTTTATTCACTTATTCATCCCCAAATTCATTCATTCTTTCTTCTTTCTTTCTTCTTTCTTTCTTTCTTTCTTTCTTTCTTTCTTTCTTTCCCTTTTTAAAAAAGATTTTACTTATTTGAGAAAAAGAGAGTGAGCATGAATGGGGCTGTGGGGGGTGGGCAGGCAGAGAGAGAAGCAGGTTCCCCACTGAGCAAGGAGCCCAAATCAGTCCCAGGACCCTGAGATCATGACCTGAGCCAAAGTCAGATACTTAACTAACTGAGCCACCCTGATGCCCCATCCCCCAATTCTCAAATAAGGTCAAACACAATATTTCATCTCTTGGATCTCTTGTGTTTGTGTATGTGTGTGTGACATTTTTGCAGAGGCTTCTGCTTGTCTGCTGCATTCTAACCCATTTACTCTTGAGGCCTCATGCACAGCTGTTGACCTGGAATTTTCCTTCACTATCATGTCGGGAATTCTTGATTGACCTGGATGGGTGATATCTCTCTTGGCTTTATCTCTCTTCTGAGGAGGCACATTGCCCAATTGCTTCTTGAGAAAGAGTGTGTATAATGTAATTTTTTTTTTTTTTTGAGATCTGGCATGTGTGAAAATATCATTTAGTCTCTCCTCACATATGATTTGATAGAGAACTTAAAGTTGGAAATTATTTTCCCTGAGAGTTTTGGAGGCCTCATTCCATTTTCTTCTGATTCCAATTTTATTATTGAATTGTTGGATGCTTTTTTAATTCTGGTTACTTTATATGTCATGTTTTTGAGGGACTGGGGGAAGCTTCTAGAATCTTTTTTTTTTTTTAATCTCCTAATGTTCTGCAATTCCATGTTAATGTTCCTTGCTCTGTAACTTTTTTCCATTGTGAAGATTTGTGTGTTTGTTGAGGGTAGGTGGAAAATAATTTTCTTCCTATTGTTTTTTGTATTCTTTCTTTTCTGGAACTTTTTTTTTTTTAAAGACTTTATTCATTTATTTGACAGAGAGATCACAAGTAGACAGAGAGGCAGGCAGAGAGAGGAGAAAGCAGGTTCCCTGCAGAACAGAGAACCCGATGTGGGCCTTGATCCCAGGACCCTGAGATCATGACCTGAGCCGAAGGCAGAGGCTTTAACCCACTGAGCCACTCAGGTGCCCTCTTTTCTGGAACTCTAATTTGTCAAATGTTGGAACTTTTGTATTTTTCCTTCAGTTTATTGTTAAAGAAAATTTCTGACCTCTATTCTTATATCTTTTTCTTCTACTCTTGGAAACATTTACCTTTATTATCTTTTAACTATACTGTGGATTTTTTTTTTATGTCTGTGGTCATAATATTAATTTTAAGAATTCCTTCTTGCTTTCACAATATTTCTGATTTTATAGCATCCTATTCTTTTTTTGCTTTATGGATGTAATATCTTTTACCCGTTGCAGTCAATAATCTGTGTATGAAGTTTTTCTCCTGCTTCCTAAATTGACTCTGTTTCATTTTAAAGTTGCTCTTTGTCACATTAGACTCTTCATCACGTGTCTGGTGATTATGTGCTGTCCCCGTGATGTGTATGGAGACCCTGAAAACTGATTGGAAACTCTGTGTGAACAGGTTGACAAGCTCTTTCTCTCGTCAACTGGTGGCCTTACAACTGGATGACTCCTTCTTTCAGAAGCCCCCCTTTTCCACAGTTTTAGTAACTGTAGATCTCTTTTCTTGGACGGTTAATTTCTTTAGAAAGTTCTTCCCATCGTTTACGTGGCCACTGCCCTAGGAGCCCAGCAAAGGAAGGGGCTCTGGGTCTCTCCATTCAGAGTTGACACTTTTCACGCAGTCCTCTCTTCCCATGTGATGCCTCCACCTGTGTCGGTGCTCCTCGTGTCCCTGAGGCCAGCCCTTCTCAAGTGAAACTTGGCGGGCAGCAAACCTGAGGTGGAAGGAGAGATAGTTGACAAGCTTCATGGCTGAGGAAGGATCTGGAAGTTTACTCCCTAAAACATCTCTGGTTTTCAGTGGCACCTCCACACTGCCCTCTTTTTCCAGCCTGGACTATTGATGTCACTGTGCTTGAGTTTATACTTTCCTAATGTTCCGTGCCCCATATTGGTTTGCTTCCTTCTTATAGTTTGGTCTGTAGGCATCTAAGTTTTGTCTGTCCCTGCATTGAAAATTTACTCAGCATCGGCCTGATTTCTATTTTCCAAAAATTTTTCCATTAATTTTCTCCTCTTCCATTCTCTTTTCTCTTTGTGAGTCTTAGTGTCATTTGTGGGAATGGAGTGTCATTTTGGAGGGAATGGAGTTAAGCATGTGATTGTAATCTACCACATACAACTGAAAATCCTTATTAATGGACTTTTGAGATTTGGCCTTTCAATTTGGATTCATGCTTGTCTGGTCCATTAAAGAAAGTTTATTTGGTTGCTCCAGGATGGATTCCATTTTCTGTTCTTTTCAGTGCCATCCAAAAATTGTTACTCTTATTGGCAAAGTGAGCTGGGTGCCACCCTTTCCTGATTTAAGTACATAATAGGAGAAAGGGTGAATTATCTCTAAGGTGCAGATTCCAAGTATGACCTTAAACCCAGTCCCAAGAATAATATACAGTTTCCAACATTACAAAGAAGTGACTTCCATCCCCTAGGATTTTTCATGGCCTTAATCCCACTTGGGTCAGTCTTAGATTTCCTACTAGTTTGACTTAAGTTATGTCCAAGGTGGAAAAACATTCTTTTCTATGTGGTAGCAGTTGCATTGTATGGGGTACTGAGTTTGCATGAGTTATCTCTATAAATTCTGTAGAACAACATCAGACCATGACATCTTCTCCATTTCTCAGATAAAATCACCCAGAGTATCTCTTGTAAAATGCGGAAAGGTCTGCAATGTGCCAAACTTACATTATTGAACATGTAGCCATCCACAACACAATCAGGACCATGTATGATCTCTCTTTCAATTTTTCCCTTAAGTATTTTTTAGTACTCCCATTTTAACAGTAATGGCTGATTTTTTTTTTTTTTTACAGTTTTAACATATGATTAAGATGTAGCAAGGATTACTATAAAATTATTATGGGCCTTTGTCAGCCATTATAAAGCAAAGAGGAAGGGAATTCAAATTTTAAAGGTTTTGTGTCTTGGATTTGAATAAATATAGAGGAATCCTATCCGATTCCTCATCTAGAATGCTTTTTTAAAGAAATAATGTTTACCTTCACATGGTAGAATTAATATTTTTCTATTTCAGACACCTCATGTTCTTTGTTGGTAAATCAAGATTGAAAGTATGTAGAGGTTCAGAGAGGAAACATTTCAATTTGAAGGTTCCTGTTTTCGTTGTGATTGGTAAAGAGTACCAGGTATCTGTTTTGTGCTAAAGTTTACTAGACGTGGTGCTGCCTGTGAGCAACAAGCAGGAAATACTTCTGCCTTTAAAACCAAAAATAGATGCTCTTTCTCATTATCATAACTCAAAAGATCATCTTTTTTAATGAGATGGGTGCATCCCTTGTGGCTTTTACAGATTTAAGGGTCAGATTACTTAATGAGGAGCTTGGAGAATAAATAGCTCTGACAAGGTAGATAATAGAAAGTTTACTGAAAGCTGAAACAAGAACTTTGTTCTTTCTCTTTCTGTATTTTTCCCCCTCTTCCTTTTATTTTTCATTTCTTATTTTTGATGACTCCTAAAGGGATTCACCTGTCTTATTTTAAGATGTTGGTACATTTATACATTTGTCACTGTATTTTAACTTCAAAAGATCATCACCAAAAGATTATAACAATACAAATTATTTGCAAGGAGAATCGGATGTGTAAGGATTTAGGTATACTGTATATAGTCTTAAGTTGCTTTAGAAAACTCTGCAAAGTATTAATGTGTTGGCAGTTGGGAGGATAAAAATTGCTTCTTTGCTGATTTTAGAAAGTTCTGCCTGTGTTTTGGAAAGTGGGGCAAGGAAAACTAAAGAAAAGCAAGTACAAGTCATTTAAGGGAGATAAGGTAATGTATATGAACGGGCTTTGTAAATTTCTAAGTAACATAAAGACGTTAGTTACTATTGTTGCAAACCTCAATTTAAAGTGAGAAAAAAGATCCACAAAGATATGAAAAAAGAAAAATGGGAGAAAGAGAAGAACTACCTTGTCTATGAAAAAGTTAAGGAATAAACACATTGAGATCATAAGGGGGGAGCTTTACATTCTAGTTTTTTTTTAAATCTGAAAATTCAGTAGTACTTGTACTTCTTACTTAAGCTGTTCAGTTAAAAACATTTTATAAACCAAAGGAAAGTTCTGTTGAAAATAATTTGGGGAAAGAATCTTATCATATGAGTTGGCGAGATTGGGGTGTAAAGCACAAGGCAGATGACTTTCTCAGCTCTCAATAAAGATCCTTGTGTCATAGGGGCTTATGTGAAGTGTTTCCACTTAATTAAGATTTAATTGACATTTGTTGATATCGTCTGAGCCATACATTTGTTCTCATTCACGCCTTGCAAGGTGTAGGTATCATTAACCCATTTTACAGAAGAGGCATGAAGTCTAATCGACTCACCCCCAACCACTTCTCCAATGGGAAAACCTTCACGTGTCCAAGTTTTGAGTTTATTCCCCCATCTTCACATACTTCCCATCAGAGCAATTGATTCCATGATATTTCTGGATATTCAGCTCTCTAAAAGAAATCCTTGTTAAGTAACAGTAGTAAGCTTACAGCTATCACCCCCAAGGCATATTTTAGGCCTGTCTGTATTTGTACCAAATGACTTCAAATGAGCCCTACTGTATGAATTCTGGAAGAACCAAGGTGTCAACAAAAAGAACATCTCCGCTGCCCAGGTCTGGGTTCCCAGTCTGTGCACTGCTCCCTTCAGACCTTATCTGGAGTGCAGTATTTTTAACTTTAGTTCCCTTATGCTTTTATGTTTTATTTAGTTTCCAAAACTGTCGTGGACTTGAGAAAGGGAAAAGTTTGTACTCTGACTGCAGTGAGACTTGACTCTTGAGGGCAAAGGCAAGGAGATAATCAAACTGTGAAAGGCAGAGAAACTATCTCCTGAAGTAGTCAACGACCTTTGAGTGGAACAGCAGACAGCCCTCTGTGCATAGACAGCTTGTCTTGCCACTGGCCTTTCTCGGCAGATCTAGTCCGGTTACCAGCGGTGTGCACTTAAAGACAATCTTATACCTGTCCCTCTGCTCCAGTGATTTATCTTCCACTAGGATCCTGACTCAGCTTGGCTCTAGACCCCGATCTATAACTTGGAGTTCATCTGTACCTCTCCAGAGTGTTTTTTCTTTTCTAATTTAAATTTTATTTATTTTTTTCAGTGTTCTAAGATTAACTGTTTGTGCACCACACCCAGTGCTCCAGGCAATACATGCCCTTAATACTCACCACCAGGCTCACCTCAGCAATCTCTTACTTTTGGTTCTTGGGGTATCCTTTTGCTTTGGTAGGAACTCCAACCCCGCAGCTCTGGTCATGGTGCTAGAAATTCTACTTCTGCCTACTCTTCGCCTGACCAGCTCCTTCACCTCAGTGTAACCCCTTCCAACACAGCAAGATAAACTCGTAGTCATATCGATGATCTCGTGTCACCCAAGATTAATTATATTCTGAATGCTGTGAGAAGACATTACATTTTGGAAAAAAAGATTAATCCAGTATGGTTGAAATTAAACCCACTTTATTACTTAGATGGGTAATCCTTCAACTATTAAGAAAATCTTGATCATTCTCAATATCTTCTTACTCCCTGAGGTTTCTAAAAAAGCAGAAATTACATAGTGTTACAGTACAATGGCATAGTGAGGCAGAGAATTATAATGGAATGAGTTCTAGAATAGATTATTTTTGAGGAGCATAACCAGTGTTTTTGTAGCTTGTACCAGCTTTCATATCAAAAAATAGTTCATTAAACAAGTTTTTTTTTTTTTTTAAAGTTTTGTTTACAGATTTGTCTTTCAGGTCAATAGCAAATACCTAAGTAGAGATTTTGTGATATCACAAAGTAGTTCAAAAGGGAGATAATAGAGCAAATGGTTGTAGCCACGAAATGTTTATCTTGGAGAGAATTCTTGACATTTTTGCCTCACATCAGCATAATAAGAATTTGTTGGAGAGGAGGGAAGCATTAAAGTATTTGTTGAGGATTAATGTCCTTGTAGAGCATTTGTGTTAGTGAATATGTTATGGACAGTACCATAAATATAGTAATTAAGAAGTTGCACACTAAACATTTTGTGGACTGGCATAAATCTCCCTCTCCTCCCCCTTGATGGCCTCCCTTCAAGGGAATAGTGCATTGTTCATCTTGGTTTCTTAGTATTCTTAATCAAACATAGAAAAAGGTATGGTAGTCTTGAAAATTTCTTTCTTTCTTGGGGTTTTGCTGATCAGATGGGCAGAAACAGATTTGATATTTTCAGGACTGAGTTTTGTTTTTTTTTTTTTTTGGTTGGTACAAAAGAAAGTCACCTAATACCTACTTAAAAAACAAACAAAACAAAACAGAAAACAGCAACAACCCATTCTTCCTCACTTTGGGAAATTTTATCATTAAAGTTATTTCTACACAGAACCACAGTGTGCTGCTGGGTAATGTGTAAAATCTGTTCAGTAGGGTCGCTGCTGTCTCGGAGCCTATGTGCCAGAAAAGAAGTGAAATGATGAATAATATCAATATATATTAGGGCGAAAACAGAGACCCACAACCAGTGAATTTTCTGAATATTCGAGGAGGCGAGACTTGATTATCGCCTCACTATCCGTTGCCCCTGTGGGTCGAACCTGAGCAGGCTGCTGTGTGAATGAGCATCCGGGAGGAGGGGCGCCATGCTGTGAAGAGTAATGACGTCCCGTCCTTCACGGAGAAGGAGAACAAAAAAAGGCAGACAGATGGAAAGTGGACAATCTCTATTCCTTTGTATGCCCAGAATGTTCACGCTTACCTCTTTTCCCATTTAGGAGGCTTCCCGGTTTTCATAATTTCATTATTTTGGAATCCTCTTACTTAACACACTATATATATTTATGAGTTCATAAAGATTTTCCTCTGTGACGGGGAAAGTAAATGCCTTTAGTGTAATTTGCAGCTTGGCTTTGAGTCAGGTTGGGAAAGGAAGGAATAGACTCTCTCTTCTCGCCCTTTGATGGGCCTCCTTACCTCTTAGTTGTGAGAACTCTTCACTTAGGTATTGGTTTATTGATTGACTCCGTCTTTATTGAGTGCTTGCTGGGGATGCAAGGAGAGATGCCCAGTGGGTAATTAGGTGTCTGATGGCTTTGGAACCATCTCCCATCTTGGCTGCCGTCAACGATGGTGACATGTTTATCTAGAATTCTCAAATTGTGCCATCCCCCAAAGATGGCCTGATGATGTTCACAGTAAAAGGATAGACCGTGGAGTAGCCTCACAGCTTTGGAGATCACAAAGTCTGCCCACAGAATGAAAATCTCCTTTAGACTTTCTAATGAGCCTTGCTATTTTGTCCTTATTGGAAAGCTTTCCAAGATCTAAGTCACTTCAGCCACTTCTGGATTTGCCAGAACCCCAGGTGGAAGAGAGGGTAGGAACCCAAGGGGATGACAGTGCTGCCGGGTGAAGAGGCAGGACGCTGGGCCATCCTGGGGACAGGTGCTGCTGCCAGCTCTGCTCCCCTCTCCGGGTCTTTCCTTTCAGCTGTCAGACTTCATTTTCATTAGGTTCGTCATGCTGGGAGGGGTCTTTGAACTGAAACATCTTAAGAAGCCTCTTGAGATGATGGGGAATGGTTTCACTTAATGAAATATCACTTATATAGACACCTTTGGAAAGGTTGGCACTGCAAACGAAAGATCATTTTATAAGAAGAGCATTCTTCTGAATGTTTTACTTATATTTTCTGATACTATTAAGTTCTACTGTGGGTGGGCTTACCTCACAAATGCCCCTTACCCCCTTGATAGGCACTCATATGTATGTTTATTTTTCTTAAAACAGGGTCAGGCTATTTCAGTTTTGGAGGGAAACAGATATAAAAAACCAAGATTTTCGAGATCTACGTTGCCGTGGCGCCTGGGTGGCTAGTTGGTTAAGCATCTGCCTTCGGCTCAGGTCATGATCCCAGGGTCCTGGGATCGAGCCCCACATTGGGCTCCCTGCTCAGCCAGCAGAGTCTGCTTCTCCCTCTGTCACTCCCCCTCTTGTGTTCCCTCTCTTGGTGTGTCTCTCTCTCTCTGTCAAAAAGAAAAAATCTATGTTGTCAAATCATGTACACGTCAGCCCCTGCTCAGTAAAGCGCCTTGCCTATAATATTGCTGTCATTTCGCCCATTACCTCCAATGTCCCAATGTTCTTACCTACAGACTGGCTCTAACTAGATTTGTCTCTATTCCTGTAATTATATTATTCTTCTAATATTAGAGGGTTGTGGATTTCCTTTCCTGCTCCAGTTCAGCCCACTCATCTGTACTCCTGACCCTTTTCCTCATCCCCAAAGGGCTCTTTAAAAAAAAAAAAAAAAAAATCTTTTTTTCTTAAAAGATTTTATTTATTTGAGAGAGAGAGAGAGAGAGAGAGAGAGAGAGAGAGAGAAAGACACAAGCAGGGGGAGCAGTAGAGGGAGAGGGAGAAGCAGGCTTCTCGCTGAGCAGGGAGGCCCATGTGGGGCTCAGTCCCAGGACCCTGGAATTATGACCTGAGCCGAAGGCAGACACTCAACCGATTGAGCCACCCAGTAACCCTCCCCCGCACATGGGATCTTATGCCATCTTTCCCTTCTCCCTGTGTACTCTCAGCCTTTCTCTACTGACTCCTTCAGCTCCTGGATACAGACCTCCTTCAGCACCTACTCCTCCAGCAACCATCCGTTCTCCCTCCTCTTCTCTTCCACTCGTAGTCTTGTCTTGGCTGCCACCATGTCACCGAAACCACACTCAACCAGGGTGACTGGTGACTACTGACGTGGCAAACCCAAAGGTATGTTTTTCATTACTTATCTTTATCCATCCCATTGTATCCCATGGTACCTCTCTGCCTTTCTTCATTGGTCTTTTTTCTCTGCCTGTTCTATCATTGTTCCCATTCTTGAGGGGTCTAGACCCTTCTCAGCCCTCATGCTGTCTGCTCGCTCCACCCACCTTCCTTCAGGGCTGTCACCCAATAACCTAGTTTCTTCTCTCTCTGCATAACAATCACATAGATGCTTCTACGTTTTGCTTGGGTTTCTTCTCCAAGCTTCACACACACACAAAATTTTTTTTGTTTTAAGATTTTATTTATTTCACAGAGAGAAACATAGTGAGAGAGGGAACACAAGCAGTGGGAGTGAGAGAGGGAGAAGCAGGCTTCCTGCCGAGCAGGCAGCCCGATGTGGGGCTCGATCCCAGGACTCCAGGATCATGACCTGAGCTGAAGGCAGTTGCTTAACCAACTGAGCCACCCAGACGCCCCTTCACACTCAAATTTATGAGGATGTCCCCACCCGAATGTTCTACACCTCAGTCTCTAATGCCCCAAATGAAACCCCTAATCTTCCTTACAAAACTCGTTCATCCTTCTGTATTCTCTGCTCATCGTCTCTCCCACCGCCTATGTGTAGCTAATTACCAGGTTATTCTGCTGTTAGTGTCTGAATGTTTCCCAAGTACTAATTCTTCTCTCCTCCCCTTCCTCCCCACTTTCCTAATGCCTGCCCTTCCTCTCTTACCAAACAAGCAGACTGGCTTAGTTGGCCTCCCCGCCTCCACTTTATCCTCTTTGAATCCATCCCGAGAGAGTAATGCATCTGTTGCATCTGTGGCTATCTGCAGCCAGAATAAATTCAGAGTCCCTGAGCATGTGGGCAGGTGAGGATCTGGCTCCAGGCTTCTTTCCACACACCATACTGTTTCTTACCTCTGCCTTTTCCATTGTCTTGTCTCCCATTCCCAGTCTGGCTAAGTCCCACTCAGTCTGAGGACATGTTAGGCAATCCATTTGCTTGGAAGCCTTCCCTACCTTTTCCGTTTTTGGACTGGGTGCCCCCACTGGGGCATGAGTCTCATTGCACCAATCCCACTGTCTCTGGGGATGGGTTACGTGTATCTCTTGGCCACACTGGACCTTGCTTTCCTGAACAACAGAGACAGTGTCTCATTCCCGTCTCTAACTCCAGTGCCTGGCCCAGTGCTTGGCATCCAGGAGATATTCAGTGCACGGTTTTAAATGAGAAATTAATAATGACAGCAAATTGATGTGACATCTGCAAAAAAGAGCAGCAGTAATCTATGCATAATTATTGCCTTTAGGAGGGGGCCTGAAGGGGGGCCTTTGGGGTGCTGATAATGTTCTAGTCTTGATCTGGTGTATTCAGTTTAGGGAAATTCATTGAGATGTTCCCTCCTTATGGTATGTGTACTTCTCTATATTTATGTTATACTTCAATGGAAAGTTGTTTTTTTTTTTTTTAAATCAATTTGATGTCTTACCTACCTGATACAGAATTTTTTTTTTTTCTTTTTTCCCTTTCAAGCTTTCAGAGTTTTTACAGGCTATTAGTTCAGACGACACAGGCTTGAGCTGTTCCTTGACTTTAGGGAGGACGGAGATGAGCACTAGAAAAATGTGGGTGGGATTGCCTGGTGTTCTAGAGAGGGCCAGTGAGGGCCAACCCCCATGGTTGGCCTTGCAGGGATCTATGCTTCTGTCACGCTTACTCCAGGGGCCACACACTCTTCATCAGCAAGCTCTGTGCCTGCTCACAGTGACACGGAGACTGTGACTATGAATAATTCATAAATGTGGTTATCTGGAAATTTGTGGTCATCATTAGCATTTTAATGAAAAAAAATGTAGTCATTCTCCTAAATCTCTGCTTTGTTTCTACTTTTCTTTCTTTCTTTTTTTTTTTTTTTGGTCTCTCCCCCCACCCCCTACCCCAGCAAACCATCTCCATCTTTCCTGAGTACTTGGAAACCGCTGAGGCCCCTGCTAATGTGCTGACCGGTCACTATGGGCAGAAGGTACCCGGAGGCTCCCTGTCACCCAGGCAGCTCATGTACGTATGGGATTGGATCTCCCTTCATTTCCCCTTTAACTTTCATTGTAGAATATTGCAGAATACTTAACTGCTGAAGGTCTATGAGACAGAAATGGGAGGGTTTAGAAATTCAGGATGGATTGCTCTAGGGGAAGTGTTTAATACTGAACGAAGAGAAATGTTATTAAAGTTTGGGTTTTTCTAATCCAGTGGCCGTAAAAGGCCAGAAGTGTATGTGAGCAAAGCAATCTCCCTTTTCTCTTTCAATGCATCTGTTCATAGACAGGGTTTGTATTTTTTTTTTAAGCTTTCCTCTTTTGCATTATAATATATAACATTTGAAACAATAGCAATGCCATGAATTAAGATAATTTCCTACTGATTTTTATAATTCTTTTAAATAAAAGAATATCTGGACTCAGAAGAGAGCTCCTGGATAATATGTCATTGTTGAATACATGTTAGGGAAAGAGTCCCGGGCTCTTACTTGTCAGCATTCTCCAAAGGAGGAAACTCCTCATTCCCTCAGCAATGACTTTCACTGTCTCACAAAACTTCAGTTTTTCTAATTATAGTCTTTTAGGAGTGGCTACAGTGTGACCCTCCCCTGATTGACTTAGGAGAAAAAGTTATTATTGCCCTTTTCATCATCTCCTCTATTTCTATAAAGGAGAGCTTGTCACAAACTTATTTTTTTTTGTCCCAGTTCATCCTTTAGCTTTGGGCCAGCTGCTGAGATATTTATTTGCTTTTGTTGCTTCCTCTGGACCGCCGGAATTTTGGCTTCAGATCAGGGGTATGCTTGGGGTAATTCCCCAGAGTTGCTTTCGCCCCCATATTCTTTTCATCGTTATCTTTTTTCCTGTTCACCTTCAAGTCTCATTTCTTTGTACATCTCCATTTTTTTTTCTTCATAGAAAACTTAGAACTGCCCTAAACCCTCCCCCAAATGATTGCCTCTAAAATAAGCCCTGTGGTTAGCAGCAGCAAGGGAAGGGAGAGCTGACAAGTGAGCGGAGAGTCAGACCGGTGCCTGTGATGCCGCCCGCACGGATGGGGTAAACAGCTTCTATGCGGCTCCTTCAGGCTCCTCCAGTAGCACGACTCTATTAGCCTCAAATCAGCAGTTTTCATAGTGAACATTGGAAAAAAATTTAGCCTCATAGACTGCAAAACAGAGGTCAGCAAATGGGGCCCCCAGGGCCAAATCCAGCCCATGCCTGTTTTTGTAGGAGCTAACAATGGTTTTCATATTTTTAAATGTTATGTAAGTACTTACGGAATCTACTTTGCCTCTTGGCCCTCAGAGCCGAAAATATCTATGATCTGTCCTGTTAGGAAAAAACCTGGCGCTTCCGGCTGTGGAAGAAGTTGGAAGCCACGTACTGTGATTAAAACGTGGGACATTGTTATTTTTTGACCAGTTTCGACCCGCAAAAATGCTAATTTTGTGTGGTTCAGTCTACTGCGTCTGGAAGGACATTCTTTCAAAATGGTTGATGTTTGAAATGGTTGGGGTTCTTGGGGTGGAGGAGGTACGTTGACTTGCAAAATTTACGCCTGTGGACCTGCTCATCGCTCACTGTCTTTGTGAGAGGTTCATTGAACCTCTTTGGAGTTTGCCAAGGGGCCCTGAGCTTCAAAGTCTGGGCTGTCGAGGAGTTGAAAGGGTGCCTTTCTTCTTCACTTGACTCCTTGTGAAGAGCTCTGGAGGAGAAAACTGTCCTCATATTACCCTTCCTGGGTGCCGGGAACTCGCTAGCCATTCCCAGAGACCTCTGCCGTGCTCGTCACAGGTGCTTTTTCCCTGTGGCCGCATTCTGCAGTGGGCACACACGACGGTCCCTTGGCCTTCAGCGTGTGTGCCTAACACCTTGCTTGAAACATCCTTCCCAGGACACTAGAATGTGCTTCTCACCCTTTTGTGCTTGTTGTCTCCCTTTTTCAGTGCTGTTGATCCCTTGGTTCAGTATGTTCAAAGCATCATTTATTTCATGGAGTGTGTTTTCTCTTCTCCTCTTCCTCCCCCTTGTACCTCCCTCCTCCTTATTCAATAAGATTTGCTGGTTGAAACCTCCAGCTGATGTTCTTTTTTTTTTAATTTTTTTTATTTTTCAAGATTTTATTTATCTGAGTGAGGGAGAGTGAGTGAGAGAGCATGAGAGGGGAGAAGGTCAGAGGGAGAAGCAGACTCCCCGTGGAGCTGGGAGCTCCATGTGAGACTTGATCCCGGGACTCCAGGATCATGACCTGAGCTGAAGGCAGTGGTTTGACCAACTGAGCCACCCAGGTGCCCCATGAAACTTCTGGCCGACGTTCTTTAGTGGCCCCTCATAGTGGGAAGCATTCAGCTCAGCTGCCCTGTCTCCTGTCACCTGAGGCAAGGAAGTTAAGATGACTTGGGGCCTCTTGGCCAGGACTAGGTCTGAACAGGACCACACTGTTCTGGAGAAGAGAGAATAGTTCAGGGGAAAAAAAAATTTCTCTAGTGTTTATAATTTCGTCCTGAAGTGTGGTCAGAAGCATCGGTCGAAGGATGTCGGTCCACAGCGCTGTGCTCTGAACCATTTTTAAGGCTCATGTGGCAAATTGGAACTTTTAGCTTTTCTCTTTTTTCTATCTTGGGATTCTTATTTTTCCAGTTCAGGGCTATCCTGTTTCAGAATGAGAGGCTGTTCCTTGGTGGAATGGGGAATGACAACCATTGAACGCCGAAAGAAGTCAGTAGCTAGAGTGCGCGTCTTCAGTCTTTTTATGCTGCTATTTGTGCTTGTCTTAAGACTTGGTGTTTTGAAATTATCCTGGGAGTTGCTAAGAAGGTTCATCCTTGTTTGTTTGTATTTGCACCTAGCTGGGCCTCTGCACGGCTGCGGCTGCTCTAACTGCAGCTGTCGGGGCCCAGACCGTGGCAGTAGTCTGACCGCTGGCCTGCAGTCTCTCACCCTGCAACGTTGACTCGTGCATTTAGCTAGATTCATCTAATGGAAGCATCGCTTCCATCCCTGCCGAAAATGTTTAGTGCGTCCCCACTGGTCCAGAAGGTCGCCTGATATTTGAGTCTTCCACATTGTCTTTCACTGCCCCTTATTTTAGTACTCATTACTCATGGTTAATAGTAGTCATTGTTGGTGGTGTTACTCTTCGGTGGTTATCGTACACGAGCCTCAGTGGGCTGCTCCTGCCAGGACCCTCTGTCACCTTTGGGTCACCGTGCCATCGCTCCTGCTGGTCCATGTGTGCGATGCAGATTCGTCCTTTGAGCGCCAGCGAGAACTGCTCTGGCTTGAGGGCACAGCAATGTTGCCCTCTTTCCCAGGAAGCATGTCCCCATGTAGCTCTCAAATCTCCCTCCCGCAGCTTCTGTCCCAAATTGCTCTCCAAATTTTGGAGGATTTAAATACTTTGGACTTTAACACTAAACTCTTTTCCACTTCCCTCCTCTTCTCTGTGTGTGAGGACAGGGTTTTATCTGAGGTAGATCCACACATATTTGTGGCATCACCTTGGGCTTGAGATGGGATTTGGTCGTTTCTTCAGGAAGCCCCTGGCAGGCCCGTTCCAGAGCTCTTAGCACAGCTGGCACAGGCCAAGGCCACGGGCATAGTCAGGGCCTCGAGAGCAGCCCGGGTGCTGTGCCCTGTGCCGTTCACCCACTCCTGGTCTTCCTTCCACCTGCCTTTCCCTCCCTCAGAGGTAGGGGTTTCCTCCTTTTCTATACTTAAGAAATTGCCCTTTAAAAAGTTTAAGCAGAGGTACCCGGGTGGCTCAGTTGGCTAAGATTCTTGATGCCAGCTCAGGTCTTGATCTCAGGGTCGTGGGTTCAAATCCCATGTTGGGCCTACTTAAAAATTTTAAAGAAAAAATACCACAAGCTTAAATAGTAATAGGCACATATTTTGCCCCCCCCCCCCCCCGCCCTTGACTTCCTTGCTGTCACTGATGAAAGGGATTGCTTTTGTTTCAGGCACTACTTCAGGCCATACAGTGTGTCCTAAAGTTACTAGAAGTATCTCACTTTGAACTGGATCAACTTGAAAGGTTCATTTTATTATCCCCATTTCACAGATAAGGAAAATGAGGCTCAAAACAACAAAGTAACTTGTCAGAACAGAGTTGCAATTTGAGCTTAGATTTCTCTGCTCCCCGGCTCCCATCTCTGTTCTTTCCTGCCTTTGGGCTGTCGAGTGACCTGGTGACCCCTTATTTAGGTGGTGTCTCCTCACCTCTTCTCCCGCTGGCACTTTCGCTAGTATGGGTCTTAAAGACATAAAGGATTCTGCCTGCATCAAAGGATGCTGACATCTGTCTCTAGCTCCTCTCTTATCGAGTTTATTCAGTAAAAAAAAAAAAAATAATAACACAGAGACCCTAGGAGGGAGTACAAAGAGTAAGAGTGATAAGTACAGTAAGGGTAATAATACTTTTAAAATCATATGGTTATGCATAGGAAATATAGAAAAATGTAAAAATAAAGAAAAGAAAAAAGAAGTGCTCACAGCTTTATAGACCACAAGATAGACATTTTCTGCGTTTTGTGGAAGACCCTTCGTATGTCAAGTGTTCTCTCCCAATTCATTTCTTTTCTGTTACTTACACAAATGGGGTAATGCTGCCCGTGGTGTTTATTTGACAAGGTATCATAAATATCTTTCTAGACTAGTACTTTTACTTTCCTGGCAACTCGAAAGCCCCTGTGGCCAGTGACAGGCTTAATCTGTGTGGTGTTCCAGAGGGAAGCGGTAAAAACAGTTGAATGTGGCGAACGTGCTTCACCTGGATAGGAAGAACTTCTGCTGTGGTCAAGCAAGTGCTTGTCAGGACTCCTTAAATTGATTTTAAATTGATACAGGGCTTGGGTGACTCGGTTGGTGAAGCATCTACCTTTGGCTCAGGTCAGGATCCCAGGGTCCTGGGATCAAGCCCTGCATCGGGCTCCCTGCTCAAGCCAGCGGAGTCGGCTTCTCCCCCTCTCTCTGCCTCTCCCCCTGCTTGGGTGCACGCTCTGTCAAATAAATAAATCTTCTTAAAAAAATTGATTTTTAGTGACCAACCATTTGTGGTTCTCAACTCGCAGTTTGAACAACACTAGCCTATATACAGATCACATGATACTGGAAAGCGTTCTTGGACAGAATCAGTTTTTGGGGAGTGGGGAGGAGCAGGCTTTGTCAACTCAGCTGGGATGTGGGGAAACATTTGGAATTTGAGTTAAGACCAGGAGCCTGAGAGCAGTGCTGAAGATCATTAACTAAGTTGGGTCTTAACTGCCCGGAACAGGCAGGATATGATGTAGGATCCCAGGAGAGGGTCTTTCTGCTCTGGTTTTAATTGGTTTTCCTGGTGTGGGAGGAAGTCCTGCAGGATTGTCCAGATGCTAGTGATCACAGATGAGGAGTCCTTGGGGAGTCTCATGGTTTTAGTAATAAGATTCCCTAAATGAGGAGTGGATGTTAGAGTTGGAGTAGATTAAAGGGAACAAGATTTTAAAAATAATGCTGATTATATTTTTCCTCTGTCCAAGGGGAAAAAAATAATCCACGTATTTTAGAAAACATATAGACACTGAAAAACAGAAAGGAAAAAAACCCTATCCTTAACATTTTGTATGCATTTTCATAGTTGTCATGTGTACGTGTGTGCATCTGCCCCTTTATATGAAACATTGTGATCATACTGTAGGTCTTATTTTATGACATGCCTTTTGTCACTTAATTCATCACAGAAATTTCTGACATTATTAAATCTTCCAGTGTGTGATGTTTAACAATGTTACACATTATTACATTGCACGGATATATCATGATTAAATTATATCATATTATATATATCATACTACATATATCATATTATATATATTGTATTATATTATGATGTCAGGGCCCCAGGGTGGCTCAGTCGGTTAAGCGTCTGCCTTCGGCTCAGGTCATGATCTCAGGCTCCTGGGATCGAGCCCCATTCATTCTCTCTCTCTCTCTCTCTCTCTCTCTCTCAAATAAAATCCTTTAACACCCCAAAAACCAAAAGAAAAATCACCCACTGTTGAGCATGTAGGGTATTTCTAATCTTTTGATGTCCTTCTGGATTAATCATCACTCATAACTCTCTTTTTTTCCCTTAAGACACATCTGGAAGTGAAACTGCTGAGTTAAAAGTGTTGCTTGCATGTTATAAAGACATTACTGTGCAGACCCAAATTGCTCTCTGGAGAAGTTTTATCTCTTTCCATTCCATCACCCTTGTGTGAGGACTGCACATTTCTTCCTACTCTGGAAACAGAGGGAGACCAAAAAAGCACTTTGCTATATGATAAGTGGAATATGCCATCCTCATTGTTATAATTGGCATTTCCTTATTTTTTCCTAATACCTGGGCTTAACTTTTTTTTTTTAATCTGTTCAGTGGCCAAAGCTCAGCTGCGTGATGCAAATGTGCAGAGACCCCATTTGTTTTTGTGTAGGTAATGTGGCTTATTTTCATCACATGTGGTTTGTCTTAGTTTTAAGCTTGGCAGATGGCAGTTAGGAGTTGAAGTTAAGATGGGAAACAGCGTCCCTGGGCCTAGAAGTCTGGGTCAAAGAGCAGGCAGCCTGTGGTTGTGGCAGAGCCGTGGATGGGGAGACAGGAGGCCTGAGCGCCAGTGCCGGCCCTGCCAACCAGAGCTAAAGGCGTAGACAAGTTATTGGAACCAATTCGGTCTTGCTTCTGACAGCTGCACATTGAGGAGTTGGACTGGATGATATTTAGGTAATCTCTAGGTTAAAAATTCTATTATATTTGTTTTCCAAAGTGAGAATAGCAAGCGATGCTTGGCTGCAGGGAGAACCAAGTCCCAGTCAGAGCAAATATATTCAAAACCTAGAACTCAGAAAATGTATGGGTAATGAAGTATTACTTAAGCTTGGATTTTAACAGCTGAAAAATACCTATAGGTAGGCTATGCCAGAGCTTTTAAAGGCCAGCGATCATAAGTAAAGATAATTTGCTTTAGTATATAATAGCAGTGACAAAAATAAAAGTGCTTTTACGGGATAATGTTTTGATTTATCCAGTTAGCTTAAACCAGGTGCTAGCAGCCACTTTCTTGTGTAATTGTATGAGTGCTTTGCATGGGAAAAGTTTTGGGGAAGCATTACGAATGCAATAAAGTACAGAGTCTGACACGTAGTAAGTGCTCAGTAAATATATATTGAATGAATGAACAAATAACTTCTTGAAAACTTACTTAGCATTGATGAGAGGTGGGGAGTTCCTTGCACATTGCAAGCCTTTCCAAATCCTGTTTTCGAACACAATTGATTCTCTAGCTTTGGTTGTGTTTAGGTAGCTTCTTTCTGCACACGGTGGCCCCTCGTGTTTGCACCCCCGGACTCAGCATCCTTTTATTGCCCATATCCGCTTAGCTTTCTCCTCTGCTGGCTGGGAAGCGGCTCTGAATGCTCTGGTATGTTTCAGGCTCACTTTCCTTTATCTCCCTCAAGGCTGAATTACAACATCTTCCTGGCCTTCCACTTAACCTCCTGTATTAATTTTCTGTAACAAATTACTGCAAACGTAGTGACTTAATACAACACAGATATATTGTTTTACTATTTTGGAGACCTGGAGTCTGAAAGGAGTCTTCCTGGACTATCCAGGTGTCCACCGGGCTGCTTGGGCTTGGAGGCTGTAGGGGAGAATCTCTACTGTTTCAGCTTCTGGGAATTTGTATTCCTTGGTCTTGGGGCCCCTTTTTCTGTCTGCAGAGTGGATCGCTGCAGTCTCTGCTCACACGACCTCCATCTCTTCTGTAGTAAAATCTGGTACTCCTTCGTCTTAGAAAAACCACTGTAATTACATTTATGTGCCCAGGATATCCAGAATCTCTCCTCCCGTGGAGACTTCAGTCTGATCCCATCTGTTTTGCCCATATAAGTTAACTTCAGGGGTTCCAGGGATCAGGATGTGAATATCTTTGGAGGGGAGGAGAGGGGACAACATTATTCATTTTACCACACATTCCTTCTCTCTTCCCATCCTGAATTTTTCCCTTTTCTGGTTTCTACCAACTATTTGTTGTTGGATGAACTTTCTCTCTCTCTCTCTCACACACACACACACACACACACACACACACAGACACACACACACGTTTGTGTATGAAGTTACTTCATCTGCTTAGAAAATTCTTAGTTTCCTCTCAAAAATAACTAATCTCTGAATTGTTATGCCAGGTACTCTAGCCAAAGGGTAGGACTCCTGTTACCTGATAGGAGTAAGAGAAGAGGCCGGTATAGTATGAAGGAGGATGTTAAGAGATGCCAGATTCCAAGACACTGTTCTGTTAACAAATCTCTAAATTTTATTGGAGAAAACTGTGCTTGTTAGCTTAGTCATTATAGCCTCCACCTAAACTACCTTCCAATTCATGAATTTGCTCTTTGGCTATTTGTAACCTTATTATTGAATTTGCCCATTGATTTCCCTCCTAAATGAGATATAATTCACACTCTATAAATAAATTCACTCCTTTAAATTATAAAACTCGGTAGCATTTTGTGTATTCACAAAGATACATAACCATCACCATTGCCTAATTCTAGAGCATTTTCATCACTCCGAAAAGAAACCCTGAATCCATGATTAGTTATCACTACACATGCGTATCTGTCCCCCTTGGAAACCGTGAACCTACTTTGTGTCTCTCGTGTAACACAAGGTTCATCCATGTTGTGGTACTTATCGGTACTTCGTTCTTTTTGTTGTGGAATCATATTTCATTTTCCGTTGTATAGATAAACCACATCTGGTTTTTCTGTTCATCCATTTATGGAATTTAAGCCTTTACGTTTTGGTATATAAGTAATGTTGCTATGAACATTCATGTACAAGTTTGTTTGTTTGTTTTTTTGAAGATTTTATTAGAGAGTGAAAGAGAATACAGAGGAGGGGGGGTCAGAGGGAGAAGCAGACCCCCCCACTGAGCAGGGAGCCCATTGCAGGACTTGATCCTGGGGCTCCAGGACTCCAAGTGACTGAGCCACCTGGGTACCCAATGGACAGATTTCCAAGTGGACAAATGCTTTCCTTTCTTTGGGGTAATACATGAGAGCAGAATTGCTGGGTCATATGGTAACTCTTTTTTAACTTTTTGAGGAACTGCCAGACTGTTTACAAAGTAGCTGGACCCTTTTACAATCCCGTTAGTAATGTATGGGAGTTTCATTTTTTTTGACATTCTTACCACACTTTTTACTGTCTGTCTTTTTGATTCTAGCTGTCCTAGTGGGTGTGAGGTGGTATCTCATTCTGGGTTTGATTTGCTTTTTCCTAATGACTTAGGATGTCAAGCACGTTTTCAAATCCTTTGTTCATTTTTAACTTGGGTTATTGATTCTTTGTATATTCTGGATACTTCATCCTTAAACAATATATAAAAATTTTCTCCTGTGGATTGTATTTTTACGTTCTTGATGTGTCCTTTGAAGCATAAAAGTTTTATATTTTGATGCAGTTCACTTTATCTGTTTTTTTTTCTTGTTTGTACTTTTGATATCCTATCTAAGAAACCAATGCCTAATTTATAGGCATATATATAAACCAATTTATAATCGTAATGCTCGCCTTTAGGTGTTTGATTCATCTGAGTTTATATGTTCTGAAACAGTGGTTCCCTTCATTGTTCTGCATGTCCGTGTCTGGTTGTCCAAGCACTGTTTGTTAAAAGACTGTTCTTTCCCTTTTTAGGATAAGTTTTTCAATTTCTGCAGAGAAGCTAGATGGGTTTTGATCAGGATTATGTTTAATTTGGGGGAGGATCATTTTGGGAGGTATTGTCTTAATAGTATTGCCTTCCACATCCATATACGTGGGTATCTTTTCATTTCTTTAGGTCTCCTTTAATTTCTTTCAGTAATGTGTTGAGTTTTCAGTGTACAAGTCTTACACTTATTAAATTTTATTTTTAAGTATTCTTTTTGATGTTATTATAAACAGTTGTCTTAATTTCACTTTCAATTTTTCTTTGCTACTGTCTGGAAATAGAATTGATTCGTGTTCATGTGCGTAAGTGTGTGTGTGTGTGGGGGGTACGCTTTATACATAATATGTGGGGTGTGTATGTGTGTGTGTGTGTCTTTTTTCCTTCCTTCCTTTACGCTTGGAATTTCTGGTAGATTTCTTCAAATTCACCTGCTGTCCTTTCTTGCTCTGCTGTTTCTGTTTTCTTCAATTGCTTAAATAGAAACCTCTTTCAGACCTTCTTCTATTTTTGGCTCTTGGATGAAGATTTTGCCTTTCACATTGGCCATCTCTTTTTTTTTTTTTTTTTTTCTTGTTTAGTCATAAACTTTGACACTGAGGGCCTCATTAACGGGAGTTATTTGCGGTGGGAATCCAGTGTGAATAGGAATGTGGCACGCCTGAGCATTTTCTCATTTCCTTAGTTACGTAGTGCTCCATGCAGATCATTGCTTCCAGACCAGTTTTTGTATTATTTTCTGGGCCAGGGAATCTGATACTACATGGATGTTATGAATTTGGGTACCATATCTCCATGTGAGAGTCACCTAGGGATTTTGATTTTATATTGGTGAGGCTTTTAAAATTTTGTTTATGCCTTCTCTCCCTCCCTCTCCTTTTCCTTCTTCTTTCCTTTCCCCTTTCCTTTCCTTTCCTTTCCCTTCTCTTTACCCTTCCCTTCCTTTTCCTTTTCCACTTTCCTTTCTTTACTTCCTCATCCCCAAATTAAATCTTCCTTGAAAAGCCTAGGGAGTAGGGAAGGAATATTTTCTAGACTTGATTTTCCTGAGGGGCAGCCCCTTGTGATGGGCAGCATAGAGCAGACAGCTCAGCTCTGACTAGCCAGTTTCATGGGCCTTATGGACTGTGTGTCCCATTCTTCCCTGGAAGTCATCAAAATCTTTGACGTTAAGGCCATACCACGCTCTGCTGTTCTTCTAAGTCTTCAAGCTTTAACTGTCTTTACTGACTTTAAATTCTGTCTTCAGTTTTGGCCCAGGGATTTCTTTCTCATAATTTTGACTTTTTCTTTGTAAAAAGGGCTGTTACATTTTATTCAGGTTTTCCATATGTTTGAGACAGGCAGAGTTCGTCTTTGTCATCTAAGCTCACCATATGGACTATCAGCACAGTCTGATTAGATTGCAATCTCTGATTTCCAGGGAACCTTAAGCAAACCTCAGTGTTAGGAAAATGCTAATTCTGTGAATGAGTGTTCTGCAAAGACCCTCGCACCTGAGTGACCCCGGGTTTGGAGTGCGGTGAAGTACTGTCTCATCGTGAACACCAGACCCCTCATAGAACACCACTTTCTGGCCATGTCTCGGCATCGGTGAGCTAGGTTCTACATTTTATGCGGCATATGAACCAAAGCTCTGAAATTGCTCATTGGAGGCCTACCAACTGTCTCTGTTTGTAGATCCTCTTCAAATAGAGCTTGTTTTCATGTCTAGTAAATAGGGTTTGATCTTGATGGTAACAGTAATTAAGAAAGGTGATGTCTTTGTCTCTCTGGAGAGAGAAATCAAGGTTCAACAGTCCCTTCTTTGTAAATTTTCACTTTTTTTTTTTTTTTTTTTTTAAATTCCCTCTGCGGTCTGCTTCTTCTCCGGTGGAGAGTTGAAGTGTTATAGCAAAATGTATTTCATCGTGGTCATGAAAAAAAATCTCCTCTTCACATGGAAGCTCTCAGTCCAGCTTCTCCCTCCAGAAACAAAAGAGAAAGCAGAATGGAGAGGCCCTGCATCAAGTCTTTAGCCACAGAATTGACGTCCTGGAAAGAAGCCTATTGGGTGCCTGGTGTTGTTGTGGAAGGAACCCTGAGGATGTGGCAGAGCAGTCCTTGGAGGGAATGAAGTGTGGCTTCCCTTTTTATTTTCCATAGAGTAGCTTTCTTGATCCTGGGGAACCTGTTGGTAGAGCGGCGGGTATCTGCAAACCTCATGCCCAGCATTTTGGGGACAACATGTCTAGGAGCTTCCAAACTGTGTTTGTCCCACATTTCATAAGAAGAAGGTTTGGGTGGTGGGATGGATTAGCCTTCTGTGTATGTGGATAGGTTTTGCCTCAGAGGGAGATGAGAAGAGTGTGTTGTCCTCAGGAAGTGGTGACAAGACTTCTGCCAAGGGAGTAATTGAGAAGAAATGTTCCAGCCAGACTTTAGGAGCTTAAGACCATTTTCTGGGAGCAGCCTCTGGAAGGGAAAAAAAGAAATATGCAACTTTATGGGGCAGTTTTGAAAACAAAGCAGATAGAGTTATTTTTCCAGGTTTCCTAGACACTTGTTCATTTGGGCAAACCTGAAATTGTTCTTGGGGGAGATGACCTCTGATGACTTGAATGAAGGCCACAAACATCCTGGTGAGATGAAACCCATAGAATTCTGAAAGGAATGACTCGACATATTTCAGTCACCAGATAGATCAGTTTGTCATTCGCCTCCGTACCTTCTAGACTTTTCTTGAATGAGCACACGCACGCTTGTGTGTATTTATAGAGAGTGATAGAAACAGAAAAAAGCACGCACTATTGCATATTCTATAGAGAATGCTTTGTTAAACCATATCTAGACTTGTCCCTTTCAGTTTATGGAAAATATATAAATCTGTGGAATTACGTTTGTTTTCTCCTTAAAATTCGCTCTTAGGAGTATCCAGTCATGGGAAGTGTTGATCCCCATCTCCAAGGGTTCAAGAAAATTCTCCAAATGACTTAAGTTGCATATTGCTTATTTTGAACTTGATACCAGTAAATCCCACATGTGGTGCATACCTGCTCCCTTTCTGTCCTTATGACCTGCTGGCTGAGGGGGAAAGAGGATTTACTGAATGTCAGGAGATAGAAGCCTTTTGTTTTTGAAATCAGTGTTTTTTCCCCTGACCCGATCAGTTTAAGCAAGGCTTAAAAAAAATGCTTCCCCTTTTTTTGGTTGAGGGACTAGGGTGACATTCAGGCTGGGAGGGGTGGTCAGAGCCGATCAGTAGCCGAATTGATAACTGTATCCACTCTACTTCTAATTCTGTCCTCGCTCCTCTCATGGACTGGGAAGAGTTACATCTTGTCTTCGAAGAGCTGATGTTTTTATATGTAGACGTGACCAAAGGTGCCAGTTAAAGGAATCAAATTATGTTGGTGTAACAGCTTAGAAGAGGGGAAGACTGGTGAAGATCTGTGTCATCTGTGAAGTTCAAGAACTAAAACCCAAATGTCGAGAGCTTCCTCCTCCAACTGGGCAAGGTTCTGGGAATAGATGGGATTCAGATCGCAGAGCTGACTGAGCCACGGTGGGGTTGCAGGTGCCTTTGGGAGGTATTTGAGGTGCACCTGAAGTGGGGTATTGTGGAGGAACCTGTTGAAATGGGGCTGCATGGGAAGATATATATCCTAGCGAAAACAAAGAGCATGATCATGGTAATAAGCTATTTACATTACTAACTATGGTATTATTAACGATGAAACTCTTTCAAGCCAGACATTGTTCTAAATGCCTAATGTGTATTCTTCCAGTCTTCCTAGCCGCTGTGTGTGACCTGGGTGCTGCTCTTATCACTCAGTTACAGATGAGGATACTGAGGCACAGAGGAGACAAGGAACTTCTTTCAGGCCAGCCAGTAAGTGGTATAGTTGGGATCTGAGCCCAGGCTGTCTGCTTGCAGACTCTGTGCTCCCGATCCCTCTGCTGCCTGCCTCAGCAGCCGTGAGAGGAGTAGGAAGGGGTTACAATAAGAGAAGCTGCTGGGAGAGAGGAGATTCCCAGGTCAGGGATTGCGGGGGGCAGGTTCCGGGCAGTTGCCTTGAGGAGTTAGTGACCTGCAGGGGAGTTGGAGATCGCCTGCACCCAGACTGTCCCAGAAGCAGATGGCAGAATGGTCTAGTGCCTTCCGTGTGCTGAGCTGTGGGGACAGAGCAGTGGATAAGCTGGTAAGGGGGCTGCTTCCCTGGGGCTTCGGTTCATTTGAGTGATGGAGGCAGCCAAGAAGAAAGCCACCCAGACAGAAAAGATAATCACCGACTGTGGGCCGGGCTGTGGAGGAGTCAGCAGGCTGATGGAGAGACACTGGGCAGGGACCCTATGACGTTGGTGGCATAGGGAGGATGTCCTTGTTTGATCTGTGATCTGAAGCGTGGAAGAGCTCCGCCCTGTGAAGAACGGAGGAAAGCTCATTGCAGTCTGCGGTTGTAGGGACAGTTCAAGGAATGGCAAGGAGACCAGGATGTCTCCTTGGGCATGGTGGGGCTGGGTGAGAGATGGGGTTGGGGCAGCTGGCTGGGCTGAACAGACTTGGAGTCTTGGTAAGGGGTTTTGATAATCCCAAATAGCAGTGGGAAGCCAGTGAATGTTAAGTAGGGAGGGTGGTTCCATGGGAGATCCAGGGTGCTGAAGAGATGCACCTGCTTGATCAGGCAGGCTCACGGGAGGTGGATGAGGGCAGAGGGAAAACAGAGTGGAGAAAATATAGGTGGGATGCTTCACCTCCATCTTTAACGTTTGTGTCACAGCCACATGGCCTTCCTGCCTAGCAAAAGGGGAAACTCACCTCGGGTCGAACTTTGTAGAATCCATTCAGGCTGTGACAGGGATTCACCGCACCAGGACTTCATACACACCTTCTCACCTTCGGACTGTTTTCATCTGTTCAGATATAGAGAGGAAGAAAACCAGAGCATACAAACCTAAAGATTAACCAGTTTTTGTTTGGTTCTATAGGTATTGGAATTTGTAAAACATTACTTTCTATGTAATAGATGCTTTTGAGTTGGGGGAGCAAAAAACACTTTGGAAATACTGTAATTGTCTTTTCTACTTACTGGATGACTTTCTTATTCTCAAGATGGAAACTCAAAAGAAAGACAAATAATTGGGGTGCCTGGGTGGCTCACTCATTAAGCGCCTGCCTTTGACTCAGGTCATGATCCTGGAGACCCAGGATCGAGCCCCGTATCAGGCTCCCTGCTCTGTGAGAAGCCTGCTTCTCCCTCTCTCACTCCCCCTGTCTGTGTTCCCTCTCTAGCTGTGTTTCTCTCTGTCAAATAAATAAAATCTTAAAGAAAAAGAAAAAGAAAGACAAATAATTGCCCACCCAGGGCCACTGTCCTGCTCCATTTTTGCTAACTGACTCTGCATTTACTTCCGAGTGGCATGATCAGCTCAGACAGTCTTTGTGGTGCTCCAAGCCAATCCTGACTGCTGATTTCCCAGGATTCTTTGCAGCTGGTGTGGTCATGTGACCTGGCTCTGGTCCGGGGAAACCTGAGACTAAGTCCCCTGGGGTGTGGGGGTGGGGTTTCCAGGAAAGCATTGAAGGTCCTGATAAAACCTGAGGCATGAACCTGTCCATGCCCTCCCTTGCTTTCCCCTTCATTCTGCCTTGAAGACTGATACGCAGTCTGCACGCACAGCAGCCCTCATGTCACCATGAGGTTACAAGCATGAAGGAAAAGCCAAGAGGACCACCGAGAGATCTGCTCTGACATTCCCATTGCACTGACACTAGCAGTCTAGAGCCTTCCAATGACTTCCTATTTATTCAGTCTCCTGTTAGTTAGGTTTTCTGGTGCTTACAGCTGAACGCAATGATAGCTGAAGCAGATGTGAATATACAGATGTTATGAACTTTTCCTTGTATGTTGTGATTGCCTCCTGACTGTTCCTTGATATTCAGTATGACCTTTAGCTCGCATGAAAACTGGCTCCGAGAAGGACATTCTAACTTGTATTAACAGTTGTTCACAGTTGAAAGTGATGAGTTGTGGACTTAGAAATGCAATTTTCAAAATAAATGAACTCGCCTGCACGAACCTGCTGTTGCAAGTACCGTGGAGCCGTCGCTTCGTGGCTGGTCTCTTCCTTATGGTCTTTTTTATGATAGCCTTAATCAGTGCTCCACTGACTACACTGTATATATTTATGGCTTCATAGGAAACTATAGCAGTACTCAGGGTAATAGCATAAATAGTCTGATTTCTTAAAAATGTGAAGCTCCAACAGGCTTTATCGGATTTCAGGGTAATGGTATTATTAAATTTTCTACTTCTTTACAAAACTTTTTATGGCTAAGTTCCACCCTGGGGATTTCAAGAAATCTGGGGGCTAGTTCTGTACTTTAATGGAAAATAATTTCTCCTGGAATTCTGCCTTGCTGAACATAGGGGTAGGGGGAAAAATAACCCAATTAGTTTTCACAGTCTTGGACTTAGTGCCAATGCTCAGTGCACCATTTTTCACGTGGAAGGTAGAAGTAGCGCCCGGGGGGCACCTGGGTGACCTAGTTGGTTGAGCATCCGACTCTTGGTTTCTGCTCAGGTCATGATCTTGGGGTTTGGGATCTAGCCCTACATAGGGCTTCACACTTAGTGGGGTGTCTGCTTGAGATTCTCTCTCTCCCCTATTCTCCCCCTTTTTCTCTAGTAATAAATAAATCTTAAAAAACAAAACAAAACAAGTTGTGCTTTTGTATTATGAGATAATTTAAGATATAAAATCAAAATTGTCTTCTAAGATGTTAGGAAAAAAGGGATTGTAAGTCCCAGCACCATCAAAATATGAAGAGAGATTGTAGGCATCATCTAGTAAAATTACACCTTTTTTCATCACCTTGGAATTTAGACCTAAAGCAGTTTCAGTCATCTGTTTATAAAATAAAAAGATATGTGGTTAATCTGTGCATCCTCTTCTTCGTTAATGAAAGATTATTGTTCCAAAGGAACCAAGAAACATTATGTGACCCCAAGGGCTCTTTCAGAAGAAGGCTTCAAAAGCCATTTATTTTGACTGCCCAAGTCGCAAGAGGACAAAGATGGTTTCTTTGAGGTAAACCAGAAAGATGGCTCCTGGGCAGGTAGGAGCAGGACCACAAAACCTGCTAGATGTTTATAACACCTTTGGTGCTGTCCACCGAAAGTCTTGATGACAGTTCCGTGAGTGGATCAATATTGGGCTCATGTGGGACAGATGGTCAGGGTTCCACAGGCCCTGATGGGACGTCTCAGGCAGAGCGAATAGCAGAGGCATGTGAAGGAACTTTTGGTAGGTTCACTAAAGAGTGTGGAGCCCAGTCTGGTGTGCCCTTGGGGGTCAGGTGGGAGAAAAAGGGCTAATGTTTATAGAGATTAGAGACAAGTTGGGCCTAGTTTGGACTTGGACATGGAGGGTCGTGAGAGCATGTCGATGGAATGGGGGATTTTATGTTAGCCAGTGGGGAGCTGTTAAAAGAGTCAGATGATGATGATGATGATGATGATGATGATAGCTGGACTTACATCGTGCCAAGTGTACCACACTCACCTAATTCCTGCAGCAAGCCTTTGACATAGGTACCCTCATTATGCCCATTTTACAGTTGACAAAACTGAGACATGGAGGTTAGGTGACTTACTTGGAGACACTCAAAGGAGATGATAGAGATAGAATTCAAGTCCAGGTGCTCTGGCCCCTGAGTCCCGTTTTTAATGGTCTGGGTCTTGGGCATGGTGGCAAGAAGAATGGGATGACAAATGTGTAGAAGTGTGCTGGAGGCTGGAGGGAGGGCAGACGGGTGATCAGGAGGTAGACTGCAGGCCTCCAAGAGAGTCTGTAGAACCCTGCCTTAGGCACTGCCAGTGGCAATGAAGGGAGGAGAATTCAGATGCCCGTAGCTCCTGAGCCATGGATCGGTGGTGTCAGATCCCCACGTGGACATGGGGGCTGGGGCAGGACGACATCAGAGGTGGCCGGCATCTTGCTTAGATGTCTGCCTCAGTAAACCAGGGGGCTTGAGAGGGAGACTTCATGGGAGGGTGAGGATTTCTTTTTCCATAGCCCTGTTTTCTCGCTGTGGCCAACTAGGGTAGTGCTTCTTAACCTGGGAAAACTGTCTTCAAAAGAGAGCCACGTAAGTGTGTCCAAAATATTTCACACTTGCAAACTCATCTGTGAGTGTGATACTGGGCCCAGAGTAGGTCTAAACAGATTTTAAAGACCATTTAAAGACAATTCTAAGGCAGCGTGTCCTTTTCCCAGCTTGAGACTAGCACATGGGGCGCAGACGAGGTGGTGGGTGTGGTTCTGGATTCCGGGGCCACCTTTGTTCCTGCTCCCCGGGCAGCCAGGCTGGCCTTCCGCTTTCCTGTCAGTCCTTACTTCTGACAGGGGGACCTTGGTGTGTGTTTGTGAATGGGCATCCTGTGTGGAGAGGAACGCCCTGTTCCTGGGGTGGCGGCTGTGGCCTGCGGGTCAAGGCTGAGCCCTTTCCTCCCCTCCTGCCCCCTTTCTGAGGAGAGCGTTCCTGCGCGGCCTCACTGGAGGCCCCCGGCCGAAGGGCCGAGAAGGAAGAGCAGGTTGTCCTAAGGAGGAAGGTGGGGAACTAGCAGGCCTCGCTGTCCCCTCAAGCCCCTTAAGAAACAATGGAAAGAAAATATGCAGATGTGGATTCGAATTCTGGTACAAGTCACTAGCAGGACGTCCGTCCACGAGTTCTCGAATGGCTCCTCCATAAACATGGGGACGGTAGTGTGGACCTCAGAGGGGTGCGTGACTCACATGTGAGGCAGCTCGCCCGAGAGACAGCTAGCGCTTGCTCCTCTTATCTCCGTGTTCTCATCTACTAGAAAGTTTCTGGATTGTACCTTAGGATGGTCCCAGAAATCCCGGAGGAAGAAGGGGGAATCTAAGTATTATTTGAAACTGCTCTAGGTATGTTTATCCCATTTCTGCTTAGGAAGCATGTGAAGTAAATATTATTTTTATGTCAGAGAGGAGAGAACGGAGGCTGAGAGATACTGAAAACAGCGTGACTTTACCACCGCCTGCCTGATGCGAGACCTCGGCCGTTACTTGGTATCTTCCTGCCCGTTACTTCATCTGTACAATGAGGACAATAATAGTTCTGTACTCACCACATGGTTATAAGGACTGAGATGGTTAATATGTATGAAGTCTTAAGACAATGTCTGGTAAGTAGTCAATGTGTTAGAAATGTTGGAGGTTATTATCATTAAGACAGTTGTCTGGTGTCTCCAAGCCACTACATGGTCAAATCAGATTGATTCATATGCATTATGTGTTGAAATGAGATTGCACTGTAATTTTTAAAGCCTAGAGTGGATTTGGTTTTCATGAAGAGGGATTGCGGAAGTGGTATGAGAAGCATCAGGAACGTCCCAGTGAGAGAGGAGGAAGGATTTCAGGGATGCAGGCAGAAGAGGAGAGCTCCAGAGGTAATGGGACAGGTCAGAAGGGACCTTCAGTGTTGTTTTTGTGGTGTGGCGGAAGAGAAGCCATTTCCTAATTGCTGGGTTGTGACACTCACCTTCTCCTGGAACCAGTAGGTGAGGGATCGATAGTCTCTGTAAGTGGGATCTTTGGAGGCTCTGTTTCGCCAGTCCCATCCCCTTTTCTGCTTTCTGGGAGAGGCAGTGGAGTAGAATACTAAACTGAGGATTCTGGAATTATAGGCCGGTGTGCAGCTTGGGCCCCGCTTGGCCCCACATTAGCCGTCTGAGGTTTTGCAAGTTTCATAACCTGGCTGTAAGTCCTATGTCTATAAAATGAGAATAATGGTGCCTATCTCTTATGGCTTTTCAGACCTGGGAGACACTGTGCATACTATTTGTGTTTATTTAGCTCAGAGGAAACCTTTAACAACAGTGACTTAATGCTATCCAGGGCTTAATATTATCCCCTGGGTTTTGGTTGAAAATCAGGCACAATAGGCATTATGGCAGATGAGGTGACATTTGGGGCAATGCCCTTTCTTGGATGAATCCCAGTCAAGACCATAAGAGATTCCTGGCTCCTATCATTGTCTCAATCAAAAACCTGGCACGGGATTTTGAGTTGTTTTTGTGGTATACTTTTATCTGTTTCTCCTTTTCCACAAGAAAGTATTCTAGAACTTAGAGAACAGACATGGACATAGACTTCTTCTCTTGGGTTCAGAATACCTGGACCCTCATTTCCCTTCCCTTCAACTTTTCATTCGCATTAGTACTGCACAGTGAGACTTTTATATTTAGCAATGAAACAAAATTCCATTTGAACTAACAATTTTGACTTGCACTCTTTGCTGTAGAGATTTTTCTCATTATTGTGTTTGTTCTTACTACTTAGACTCATGAATCAAGAAGTCCAATCTCCTCTGTCCAGACTCCCTGTCCAGTGTTCCTTCAACAAGACCATATTATGCCTCAGCCTTGCTTTCTGCCTCTGTTAATAGAGTATGCTAGGATGTTCCATGCTGTCTAGGAGGTTCTTGCTCCAGGAGTGGCTTCCCTTTCTGCTGGAGGCTTCGCCGAACGACCTGCTTCATCATTGAGGGGAAACTTGAAATCCTTTCTCCAGAAACTCAGGCATTCTACTTCAGATGAAATCATTTTCCTTAGCCAATTTAGCAAGATCCTTATTCTTTCATTTCCCTTAATTATCGTGTTTAAAAAGAAAAAAAAAAGGAACTGGAGAAGACCATCTGTTTTATGAGGCAGTTCATCTCATACGTTTTCTCTAATAGATCTATGAGGCCCAGTGAAGCAAATTGAGGCTTCCTCTCATTCTTGTTTGGGATTGTTCTGTTTGGTGCTTTTGCATCCCTGCCATCGGCATTTCTCGGTTGTGTATTCGGAACGTCTTGGAGTGCAGATTTTATGAAAAGATGTTATCTTTGTTCCATGAATTGCAGGCCTGTGAGCCATTCTCAATATAGTGCCAAACTAGCACAACAAGGTTCTTTGCTTTTTTAATCCCTTCCTCTCACCACGAGAAGTCCTATTAACATGTTTTCTGAGCTACAGAGTAAAATCTGTCGAATATAGCACGGAAGGCAGATGGGTCGTTGCTGTCTTCCTTTTCATAAACTCTAAGCCTAGTCTTAGTGAAACTCAGCCTTATCACCTCTTACCCCAGAGGCTTCCTTTATGAAAAGAAAGACATACAGAATGAGGGTTGGGGGGACAGGGAGATGGGGACACGCTTCTTTCTTTCACTCTCTCTTTCTCTGTCTTTGAGAAACATATAGTATGTACGTAGATAGTTTCATGTACAAACTTTCTTCCACATTGGAAATAACTCTGAATATGAAAATACTTCATACTCATTACAAAAGAGTTTACACAAATCAGCAGCATACCAAGCATTGGAAGACATTTTTCTAAATCCTGCCACCCAGAGATGACTGCTGTTAACATTTTAGTGAACATTTCTGTATATTCCTTTATGGACTATTTATTGAATGTTTGCTACACACCAGACACTGGGAGTATATGGTAATGAACGAAATAGATAGGGTCTGTGCTCTCACAGAGCTTTCCAGATAAGGGAGAGAGAGGTCATAAAGAGACTATGTAAATTATATCTAAATTTTCTAATTGAGATATATACTGTTCTTTCATGTCATATATGATTTTGAAAATAATCCTTCACCCTCTTTTGAAGTAGTAGACCATATTTTTTTTAAGATTATTTATTTATTTATTTGACAGAGAGAGAGATTACTAGTAGGCAGAGAGGCAGGCAGAGAGAGAGGAGGAAGCAGGCTCCCCATTGAGCAGAGAGCCGGGCGCGGGCCTCGATACCAGGACCCTGAGATCATGACCTGAGCTGAAGGCAGAGGCTTTAACCCACTGAGCCACCCAGGCGCCCAGTAGACCATATTTTAATTTTTTTTTAAGCACATGTTTTGGGCATGTTTTCATTGTCTGTAAAGCCTTCACTCTTCCGTATTTTCTCTTTTCATAATAAACTTATAGGATGTAATATGGTTAGTGTTCTCTACTTCTATAAAATTCCATGTAAATATAGAACACTAGCAAGATTACATCCCATACAAACAAATTATTTAAAAAAAGAAGGAACAGAGTAATCTCTAGATAACAGCTATCAAAGATTAGGGCCATGTCAGGAGGACTCAGGAGTCAACCTCAAGACACTTCCAGTACCCCAAAATGGGACAGTTTGAGATTAAAAAGTAAGGGTTGCAAGTATGTTTAAATCCATGACGTCTGATGATACGAAAAAAAAAAAATGATTACCACCTAGGGTTAATGGGACACTAGTTTGTTATCTTGAAAGTAGTCAGGAAAGAATCAAATATTATTATCCTGCCTTTCTTATATGAACTGACAGCGGGGAAACCATGTAGAAGGTGATGGGAGGCGTCACCTAAAATTTTTCCACTCGATAAATGAAGATGAAATGGAAGCATCAGAACCATCACTTTGCAATCGCCATTGATTTAGTGGAGCCTAGACAGTGAGTGACAATGGCTGCAAATGTTAGGAACCAGTGAAAACCAGATATTATGTGCTTCCTGATGAGATTCTAAAAAAATAGACAAGAATTACTATATTGACCAAGGTTGTACAGTGAGGTAATGGAATCATAAAGAAAATCAAGGAAGTGATTACTGTAAGTTCAAAGTTCTGGGGTGGGTAGAAAAGTCTGTTTTGTGATCTGGGCAGTCGTTTTCAGAGTGTTTTTTTTTTTTTTTTTTTTTTTTTTAATAACAACCAGTAAGGAGCTTCTTTTGTGTAATTTTCTAAATCTGTGTATTAATATTACCACAAATTTTTAAAAAATATTTATGAAAGGATGACACTCTACATGCTACCTTTATTTTAACTTTTCATTATGATAATTCTCAGACACGCAGACAAGTGGACTGTCCTCTGTGTGTAATGCTAGTATACTTATCACACTGCTCTGTAGCCCACATTTTGTTCAGTAATACTTACTAGAGCTCTGTCTATATAACTGTGGAACACTGTCACTTTTAATTAATGCATCATATTCCATTGTATACATGTGATGCTTTGTTTAGTCAGTTTCCTACTGACAAGAATTTAACTTGTTTCTGATTTTGTTCCTAGTAGAAATAAAGCTGCCAATATGTCCTTATGACACATTCCTAAAATTTGCCGTCCCGGGCTGTTCTAACATGCAGAGTGTAAATGGTTGTGTGCTGTGAATGAGCGATGGAGGAACCAAAGATGCAGCCTGCATTGGTCACAACATCCCCCTTGTAACCTCGGGAGAGCTTTAGTGTCTAAGGAAGAACTTGATTCCTCATAGGGGGGCCTTCACACAGCATCCTGCCTCCCCTGGATAGAGATTCAGGTTAAATCCGGTTATTCTCCTATTATCTCATTTTGGTTGTTGTGGGTATAATTAGTGTATCATTTACCAATTGCCACAATAATGTAGCATAAGAACCACCCTGGAATTCAGAAGCTTCAGCAATAGCCCTTGGTATCTATAGGACGACCGAGGGGTGCTTGGGTTCTTATAGACTCTGCTGGGTTTTCTCATGTGCCTTGGGTCAGCTTCAGGTATAGTGTGCAGCCTCTCCTCATGCGTGATGGCCAGCTGGCTGAGGCCCATCAGAGATGGCCTTGGCCGAGAGGATTCAGCTTCCCAAGTCTCCAGCATCCTTCCAAGAGGTGAGCCTGCATGTGCCCTCGTACTGCGTGAGGCAGTTGCACAGACTATAATCTTTTTCAGTAGATGGAAATGGGCCATGTTTTTCCAGCTTCTGTGTTATCTCATTGGCTAACCTCTAAATGACCAAAGCAAGCCCTACAGCGACATGTCAAAGGTGGTGGGAAGGGACAACTTTATGAAGCAGAGGGCGAAGATACAGAGAGTATTGATTGAGGCGTTTAATGCAGTTCACCCTCCAAAGCCACTGGGAGCATATTTTGAACGGCACTTCTTAGAAGCATTAAACATTGTCGTTATTTCTAAATGGCAGGCATCGTGCCTTTGAAGTATGAAAAGTGGGGATCAAATGTGTTTGTGGGAGAATCAATCAAGCTTTTCCTTCATTTAAAAAAATTCTGGTTAAAGTTTATGAAGGTAATTTGTAAATAGAAAAGTCTACCTTTATTCTATCTTAAAGATATTTCTTTCCCAATTTTGATATTTCCCCCTGGGATACATTTCAGGAAGTGGGATTTTCTGTGTCTGTGCATATTTGCCTTTGGTTCATAGTGTTCTTGGAACTGGTTTTAAACCCTGGCCAGGGGTGCCTGGGTGGTTCAGTCATTAAGCATCTGCCCAGATGTGCGGGGATCGAGCCCCGAATCGGGCTCCCTGCTCAGCGGGAAGCCTGCATCTCCCTCTTTCACTCCCCCTGCTTGTGTTCCCTCTCTAGCTATTTTTATCTCTGTCAAAAAAATAAATAAAACCTTTAATAAAACATAATAAAATAAAACCTGCCCCAGAGAACACCGAATCAAGGAAGAGAAAGAGCTAGAATCACAAATCAACATCCTTAAATGTTTTTGCATAAGAAACGGACATTAGAGATAGTCCCTGCACCTTTACTGCTGGAACTTACTTCTATTTTTAAGTTATCAAAGTTTTCCAGAACAGTGATTCTCAACAGTAGACATATAGCACCCATGCTACATGTAGATGGCAAGGAATTGTTACTAGTAATCATATCTCAAGAAACTTTTCTTAAAAAATCAGGTTTATTCCCATAGAGTGTGATATTATATGCCTCCACTTTCTTCTCTGTGGAAAAACAAAATATTGAAATAAAATTTGTATATGCATATACTTATTAAATGCTCTTCATTATGTATGCATCATAAAAATTTAAGCACTTTAGCTGTTTAACGGAAACTGTGTAATGTACCAAGTAGGCAATTCAAAGGGCTTTTCAAAGTAAGTTTGACTATTATGGAGTCATCTTATATAGCTGCTCCAAATTATAGATCTGAAAATACAGATTTAATTCTTTAGGGGAAAATATTTAAAACCTTAAGGGATGACCAAATCAGTACAAATTTGAAGCTTGGTCTCATCCTAGAGTGCAATGTCTCCTTTAAAAATACTTATCAACTAATAACAATCCTGTAGATTTTCAAGAGGTTAAGACGACAGCTTTTTGACAGCCCATCCTATGCTTGGGAGGTTACAGTAATGATTTCAGGAATGGCAGAAAGAAAGAGCCCATTGTAATTTAGTTCTTTGTTCCATTCTTGGACTTAGTTTATTATTTGTGAACATTTTCAGGGTGCAAAATGGGGTGAGGAGAAAAGAAGGAAGATGTGCCCCACCAAAGTTTATCGAGTACTTATAATGGGTGTGCAGAGATCTCTAGGACACCTCACTTTCCTTCAGAAAGCTTACGACCTCGTTGAGAAAACAGGACATATGTGTTGGAAGAAATAGTATCTGCCAAGGCAGTAAGCAAAGCAAGCAAGCAAGCATCCTACTGTATTTGATCCTCATAGTAACTGTCAGATGAATGATCATGATTTGCAGTTGAATAAGATGTGCCTCAGACATTAAGTCTTGGGTCAAGGTCCTACAGGACCTTAGTGTCAAATGAATTAGCAAGTGGAGAGAGAACTCTGGGCTGATATTATAACTTTCAAAGCAGGGGGCTTCGAAGTGTCTAGAGCACCCCTTCAGGAGTGTGGAAGGGGGCCCACTCCTTGCCTACTTGAGCTTTCTGGGTGGAGACCAGGGATGATAGATGTCTTGCCATACCCAGGACAACCCTATATAACTAAGCGTGTCTTCTGCAAAGTTTGTAAACACCCTATCAAATATTCATGTAGGCAAACAGCATGTTTATGATCATCTGAGCCTACAAGTTCTAAACATAAAGTATTTTTATGGCTTTACTATACACCATATATTTCAGAAGCGGAAACTCCTTCTAATTGTAAGATAACTTGTATTTAACATTTTGGGGGTAATTTCTTCGCATTGTTCAGCATTTTGAAATTGCTGTTCTTGACAGCAGTGCAAGTCACGATTTCTGGGTTGACAATTCAACACATGCCTCTCTGACTTTGCATTTACAGCTGTGGCCTCTCAGTGACTCTCCCCAGAGATGCACGTGTCCGCGGACTGTTCTTTAGGACTGCTAGTGTAGTTCGGTCCGAGACTTTGCTTATTGAATGCATCTCTCCTTTTACTTCTCCTTTTCTGAAATCTATGTGTATAGATAAGTTGTTTTTCTGTGGATTTCACACAAGATAGTAAGGGGATATTATAAAATACTTATTATAGCAAGGGAGTGTTTTTTCTGATAGGATTACACTATAATTGGAAAAATAACTATTTGAAGGTATGAAGGATTTAAGCAAACGAGCAATTCTAGAGTCAGTTCGGTATTAGATTGTCAGTGCTGAAAGCACCTTATTCTGGATGTTTTGGGATAAAGGAGTGATTGTGAGCACAGCAGTATTTATCTACTGTTATGGAACTAGGATACGTCTGGGTAGAGGTGTCAGGAAGAATTAGACTGAGGCTGCGCCAGGAGTTGTGGAACTGTGTGAAGGTTGCATAACTAGAGGTCTAAAGAGGGAGTGGACAGAACAGAGAATGATACAAACTGAGAAAAACTGCCCAAACTTTTTGGGGAATACTCAGACAAGTAAAGTGAAATTCCTTGATTTTTAGTTATTTGTCCCTCTTTGGCGTCATTTAAAAGTGCATAGAAAGTTCTCATCGCAAGAACAAAAATTTTGTGACTGTGTCTGTTGACAGAGATTAACTGGATTTATTGTGGTGATCGTTTTGCAATACAAATATTTTGATTCATAACATTGTAGAACTGACATAATGTTATGTGAATTATTACCTCAATGAAAAATAATAAAATTAAGTGAAGCAGTCCTTTTTTCAAGGAATTTACCCTCTGTTAGGAAAAAAAGCTAAATATAAAAACTTAATGTCATGTGTTAAGTATAATAATAGAAATATGAACAAAGTTTAGTGTGGGATAATGTGATCAAAATAATTAGATAGGAGCTCCTGGATGGCTCTGTCAGTTAAGCGTCTGCCTTCGGCTCAGGTCATGATTCCAGGGTCCTGGGATCCAGTGCCATCTCATTGGGCACCCTGCTCAGCGGGCAGTCTGCATCACTCTCTCCCTCTGCCCTTTCCCCCCATGCATGCGCACGTGCTCTCTCTCTCTCTCTCTCTCTCTCTCTCTCTCTCTCTCTCCCCCCAATAAGTAAATAAGTAAAGAAAATCTTTACAACAAATACTGATATAGTTCAAAGAAAATCTTATCAAGGATACAGTATCTAAGCTGCATCTAAATGGGTGAACATATGAGTTTTCATCTATTTCTTGGAACAAGAAGAATTGCATATAACTGTACCTTACTTGGGAGTAGTTTCTCAACTTTACAGTCAAAAGATCAGGCAGTGAGAGCAGAAGATTCCAGTTTTGTGCTGGGTTGCTGAAAGCCCACTATGCCCTCCATTGCTGATGGTAACCATGTAGGGCAGTGCTCTCTCTATACAACTTTCTCCTCTGTCAGACCAAGGGTGGTACCTTGCTCTTGCCTCCCCGGGAGTCTGCATTATCCCTTGTGGTTTTCCTATTCGTTTAAATAGTCCCTATTTAAACCCCGCTCAAGTTACTCAGTTTGATTGTGTCATCTGTTTTCTTCCTGAAATGTTATGGGTACAGTGTGTAATTGCATACTGGGAAAAAGGCAAACACAATAAAAATGAGAGAGAAAAGTCTTTATTCTAAATTACAAGTATAATATCACAAAAAGAATAATCCATACACGTAGGGCCTGATTATAGTGAGATATAGCATTCTTAGGCAGGGACATAGCATATTAACAAAGATAAAGCCATTGAGGTTTTGATAGTTATAATAGAAAAAATTGAATTGATAATATGTGGAATTTTGTGTTTGCATATTTATATCTAATGAGGAGAAAAGCACAAAGGATCTTATACTGAACCAAATACAAGTGGGCATTTAATTTGTTTATTCACCTATTCATTCATTTAGGAGTGCTTACATGATTTCTGCTTGGAGACGCTTTTCTGTCGTCCTGTTGCACATTTAATGAGCTTTAAGGGCATTATCACCAGGCATTTAGGCATTAATTTTCATTAATGGGACGCATGAAAACGCTGCTGGAAGGAAGCAGTTGTTACTAGATTATTTCACTGACACAGTTTTTATGCATTGTTTTAAAAGCAGCTGTTGGGCGCCTGGGTGGCTCAGTGGGTTAAAGCCTCTGCTTTCGGCTCAGGTCATGATCTCAGGGTCCTGGGATCAAGGCCTGCATCGGGCTCTCTGCTCAGCAGGGAGACCGCTTCCTCCTCTCTCTCTGCCTACTTGTGATCTCTCTCTCTCTGTCAAATAAATAAATAAAATCTTAAAAAAAAAAAAAACAAAGCAGCTGTTAGGTCATGATCTCAGGGTCCTGAGATCGAGCCTCAGGTGGGCTCCATGCTTAGTGCAGCGTCTGCTTGAGATTCTTTCCCTCCCTTGCATTCTGTCTCTCTTTTTCTCACTCTCATAAACAAACAAACAAATAAATAAATAAAACCTTCATAAAAAGATAAAATCACAGCTATAGTCTCAGGGGCACCTGGTTGGCTCAGTGGGTTAAGCATCTGACTCTTGATTTCAGCTCGGGTCATGATCTCAGGGTCATGGGATCGAGCCCCGGTTGGGCTCCATGTTGAGTGAGGAGTCTGCTGGAGACTCTCTCTCTCTCCCCTCTCTCTCTGCCCCTCCCCGCACTTGCATTCTTTCTCTTTGTCTCTCAAAAATAAATAAATAAAATCTTAAAGAAAATAAGCTCGCAGCTGTATTCTTAAGATGTGGAGCTTGTAGTGGCCTATGTGAGTCTCTGGCGTCTTCGAACGCAGCATGTGATTTCACGGAAGCACCCATCTGCTCTGATGCTGGCTGACCTTCTCTGGCTCTACAGTTGAGGGTGCGTCTCTGCCCGACTTTGCTTTCATGGAAAAGGTAAATAGTGTTTGGATGAGGGTAAAGTTTCAGACTCTGTCTGCATTCCCTAGATCAGTGCTTCTCCAACAGAAAGGTAATATGAGCCACAGATGTTATTTGAAGTTTTTCAGTAACCACATTACCAAAAAAAAAAAAAAGGTGAAATTAATTTTAACGATAGGTTTTATCTAACTCAGTATATCCAAAATCGCATCATTTCCACATGTAATCAATATTTTAAAATTATTCGTGAGAGATTTTACTCTTTTTCATGCAAAGTCTTCAAAATCAATGTAGTATATACTTCTAACACTCAGTGTGGATGCAGAATTTTCATTAGAAAGACTTGATCTCTATTTAGATTTCATAAATGTGTAGTTGAAAAATTAGATTCACCTACCCAAGAAGTGCCCCTAAAGAGTCAAGTATCAGCTTATAAATTTAGATGTATTTTTTATATAAATTTAGATTTAAATTCGTTATAATGAAATAAAATGAGAAATTCCATTCCTTTGTCGTACTAGTCACCTTTCAAGTTTTATTTAGCTCCAGTTGCTCCTTGTGGCTAGATTACTATTATTTTCTTTTTAAGATTTACTAATTTAGGGAGACAAACCATAAGAGACTCTTAATCTCAGGAAATAAACTGAGGGTTGCTGGGGAGTGGGCGGGAGGGGTACGGTGGCTGGTTTATGGAAAAAATAAAAATTAATAAAAAATGCTTTGGTAATGGGACACCTGTGTGGCTCAGTTGGTTAAGCTACTGCCTTCAGCTTAGGTCATGATCCTGGAGTTCTAGGATCGAGCCCTGCATTGGACTCCTTGCTCTCTTTCACTCCCCCTGCTTGTGTTCTCTCTTTAGCTGTGTTTCGCTCTGTCAAATAAATAAATAAAATCTTTAAAAAGAAATGCTTAGGTAATGAAAAAAAAGTGTACGTTTATCTTGATGAGCATTGAGTAATGTATAGAATTGCTGATTTATTTACATTGTACACCTGAAACTAATATAACACTGCATGTTAATTATATTTCAATTTTTAAAAAATATTTTATTTATTTATTTGACAGAAACACAGCTAGAGAGGGAACACGAGCAAGGAGAGTGAGAGAGGGAGAAGCAGGCTTTCTGTTGAGCAGGGAGCCCGATGCGGGGCTTGATCCCGGGACTCCGGGATCATGACCTGAGCGGAAAGCAGACACTTAACGACTGAGCCACCCAAGCGCCCCCCTATATTCCAATTAAAAATATATATATATATAAATCTTAAAAAAATTTGCTGAATTATTTGAGGGCGAGAAATGGGTTCATGGTGGGGAGGGGCAGAGGGAGAGGGAGAGAGGGAATCTCTAGCAGATTCCCCACGAAGTGGAGAGCCTACCTCGGAGCTCGATATCACAACCCTAAGATCACAACCTGAGCCAAAATCAAGAGTCTGTCACTAAATTGAGCCACCCAGGTGTCTCAGCTATATTTTATTCTTGAAACCATACTTGATTGCTTTGGTATTTCTCAGGTTACTTTTTATGCAGAAGTAGTCCATGCCACAAAGTCCTTAGAAACTTTTTACCAGATTTATTCATCAAGGAGATAAATGCCTGGGGGAAAATATCTCTGCATGTTTGTGCTTTATTCCTGGGGCCAGGGAGTGCCTTGCACATGGTAGGTGTTTAATAAATGTTTACCTAGCTAAATCCTGTTTAGTCCTCAAATTGCAACTTAAATTGCGCTTTCTCCAGGTGTCGCTTTATTCCGTTTTCTCAGAGAACTGCGTTCTTTTCCTCTGGGTCGTAGTCCCACATACACTCCTATGAGTAATTGTGCGATTACTGGCTCTAAGTTCCATGAGAAGGGGGAATGTGTTTTTGTTGACAAAAGCATCCCCTGCTCCTAGCATCACACATGGCACGTATGGAATCCATATTGGTCAGATAATAATAGCACAGGGCCATTTAAAATAGGAAGTGATTAGCAGAATGTCAGTTCAAAACTTCAGAGAAGTTGGGGTTTCTTTCGTGTTGGGGAGAAGGAATTTTTTTAAAGATTAGGTGCACTGAAAAATTAGATTCTTGGTGTTTGTTCAAGGCTTCTTACTCCTGTAAGTATGTCTCTTCCTAGCTTTGTCTCTGTTTATTAATATTCATTGTCTCAAAATAGCTATTATATCCCATCTATCTCTACTTATAACTCAATATAGCTGAAGGCAAAAAAATAAAAAAACCCAACAAACACTGAATTGTAAAATACTTTTCAGAAGCTGAGAAAGGTATAGGGTGAAAGCCTAGGTGTATAGAAAAAAGCATCTTTTGCTGTTTCAGGACAATTTAAAATAAACCCACCCTTTTAATTATAGCGGAGTAATGAGCCTTACCCACAATATGTGGAAATATAATTAAAAATGTATTGTGGGTCAGTAGACCAAGTTGTTGGGTCATTATCTGAGTTATAAAGTGGAGAGTAATGCCCAATAAAGGTTACTAGTTTGGAAGGGTTAGAAAAGAATTTAGTCTCCACAAATATAAAGGTAGGCAATTAGTGCTTTAGAAAGCTGCCAACATTAGACTTAAAAAAAAAAAAAATTTCTCATGTGGAGCGCCTGGGTAGTTCAGTTTGGTTAAGTCACTGCCTTCGGGACTCATGATCCTGGAGTCCTGAATCCCACATCCAGCTGCCAGCTCTGCGGGGAGTCTGCTTCTCCCTCTGACCTTCTCCCTTCTCATGCTGTCTCTCATTCCCTGTCTCTCTCTCAATAAATAAAATCTTTAAAACTGAAAAAAAATTTCTTATGTAACTGTAATAAACACACAGAAATGTGCGTGGGGGCGCAGCTTGATGGATTTCCATACCCAGATCAAGAAACTGTGTTTACCGTCACAACATCCCAGAGGCTACCCTCTTGCTGCTCCCCCTTTCCTGCCCTCCAGGGTAAACCACTATCCTGACATAGATATGTTTTTCCTGTGTTTTCCTTTATATAAATGGAAGCGTGCCATATCCATATTTGAATGATTATAACAGATTATAATTCTAAGTCACATTCCTGGTGGTAACTCATTGAAAACATGGTCTGTTTTCAGGTTTTCTTATCATGTATCTAATTTGGTAAACTGTCAGTTTACCAATGTGTCTGGTTCTTTATTATTCTTTGAAGAAATTTTCTGTTTAGGGGCACCTGGGTGCCTCAGTCGTTAAGCGTGTGCCTTCGGCTCAGGTCATGTTCCTAGAGTCCCGGATTGAGCCCCACATCGGGCTCCCCGCTCAGCGGGAAGCCTGCTTCTCCCTCTCTCACTCCTGCTGCTTGTGTTCACTTTCTAGCTGTGTTTCTCTCTGTCAAATAAATAAATAAAATCTTAATTTTTTTTTTTTTTTTTTTCTGTAGGGCCCCTGGGTGGCTCAGAGGGTTAAGCCTCTGCCTTTGGCTTAGGTCATGATCTCAGGATACTGGGATCGAGTCCCACATCAGGCTCTCTGCTCAGCGGACAGCCTGCTTCCCTCTCTTTCTCTGCCTGCCTCTCTGCCTGTTTGTGATCTGTCAAATAAATAAAATCTTAAAAAAATTTTTTTTTCTGTATAGATGTATGTATGTGTGTGTGTGTGTGTGTGTATAGCTTTTAAAAATTTTACTCAAATTTTGCCCTGCTGTGCATGTTGTTCATCACTTAGTGATATGTTTTAAAGCCCTTTTCATATCAGCCCATGTAGATCCACTTTGTTTTTCCTAATAGTGCACAATACTCCATTGTATGGATGTATCATAATTTAATGAACCAGCTGTCCACTGAAGAACAGTTAGTTACTGATCTTTTGCTTTTAGAACAAGAGTCCACGTAAGTTAATCTGTAAAATAAATTCTCAGAAATGGAATTGCTGGGATGCCTAGGTGGCTCAGTCAGTTAAGCATCAGTCTGCCTTTGGTTCAGGTCATGATCCCAATCCCAGGACCGTGACATTGAGTCTGGGATCAGGGTACCCGCTCAGTGGGGACCCTGCTTCTCCCTCTGCTTGCCGCTCCCTCTCCATGTGCTGTCTCTGTCTTTCTGTCAAATAAATAAATAAAACCTTAAAAAAAAAAAATGGAAGTGCTGAGCAGTAGAGTCCATCCATTTTAAATTTGCTTAGATATTTCTAAATCACCCTTCAAAAAGTTTTGTCAGCTTTTACTCCTATTAGCAAGTTTTGAAAATTCCTATTTCCCGTGTTGTTACTTTCTGTTATGTGCTATCAAGCTTCTTAATCTTTGCAGTCTGACAGAGGAAGACAGCGAGGCATTGTTATTTAAATTTGCATTTTCTTTAGTTTTGACTGAGGTTAATTATTTATAGTTTGTTGGACATTTGCGTTTCTCTTGGGACTTGTCCCGCCCTTTGCTCATCTTCCTACAGGCTTGTTCATATTTTTCTTAATAACTTTGAGGAGTTTTATATAAATGAAATTAGCCCTTTAGTGTTAATTTTTTTTCAGTTTGGTTTTTTTTTTTTTTTGGTCTTTACTGTGTTTATAGTCATTTTGTATTCCCAGACAGAATGTTTACTTTTTCATGTGGTAAAATGTACCAGTTTTTTCCTTACTGCCTTCTGACTTGTGTTTTTAATGAGAAAAAGCATTGGAAAGTTGAGACGCATAGATAAATAGACAGACAGCAAGACAAAGACAGATAACTGCAGCCTGGCATGGAAAAAAAAATCTCAAGAAATGTTTGTGGGAATGTAATTAAGCAGAAATTCAAATTTCAGTCAAATGTGTTGTTATCAACCATAAATAAACAAACGTTTGGATATTATCTGCCAAAAAGTGTTTAATGTTTTTGACAGCTTTTGGAAGAATTGTCAATGCTATGCTTTCTTTTTCTTTTATGCTTTGCTATTAGGAGTTTTAATTTCTCCAATGATCCTTCTTTTCAGATTTCAAATTATAACCTAGTTCCTGCACCACGGCTGGAGTCCCGTGACCCATGTCAGAAGTACTTCCAGGTCAGACACGCTTTCACATTTGTTTCAATGCAAAGAAGCCGTTGAGTATTAAAACTTGAACAAATAGATATGATGTTTTGATGTTAAACATGATTTGCTAAAATGACATGTTTCTGCTTTTTCTTGTTCACTAATGTAGTAGAAAAGGAGATCATTAAAATAAGATAGAAGAATCCATTGGACTTAGATGTGTTCATGTAATAATTGCATGGCTCTAGTAATAGCATAATGTAAAAATATTTTAGTTCATTATAACAAGAAACTAAAGCAATGGCAAATTTTGCAACCTAGCTTTGCGTACAGTAGCTCGTGAACATTTCAGTGGTGAGTCTTCGTAAACACCCTCTTTGCCATCATTGGGTTTCTCTAGAGTAGAACTCCTCAATTCAGTATTCTTCCGGATCTAGTGCTGATTAAATGTAGACCTTAAGCAACCACCTTAATTTTATTGTACGTCCCTTTCTTTGTGTCATGAAGGATGCTAGTCCATACACGATGTGGTGTGGGATTTACTTCTTCGCCTCACAGTAATATAACGAGGAAGAAGTAATTGCAGTAACACTTGGAATTAAACACAGGATAGGACTGCAAGTGAAAGAGGAATCTGGTGAAATCTGTATTTGTTAGGGTACAAGCCAAACAGCAAATTCTGAGTTTTGAAGTAGGTGGATTTAAGCCATGGACAAATAAGTATTAAATTCTCTCACTTCTGTACTTGAACTCCAGAAGTACGCCCAAGCTGTTTTCTCCTTTATGTAATACTGCATGTTCTGTTTCAACAGAAAGCTAAATAAAACATAATAGAATGAATAAGCTCGGTAGAGATATATGAACCACAGGTAACATCTTTTTTATTCAAACTGCCAAAAACAATGTGATAAACATAAATTCACACAAGAAAATTTGGGAACTTTGAGCTGATTCTTAGGCCATCTGATCACACTGTGGGAATAGATTTTGTTGGTAAATACGTATTTAAACAGGCATATTCGTTTTGGTAAATCAAGGCGAAGATGTGTCCTTTTAAAAAATGCAACTTAAATTGATTAAAGATTTATTATTGATTAAAGATTTATGAGAATGATTCCTTTTAGGAGTTCTTTAGCATTGAAAATTTTTTATTACATGGCCCACTAGGGTCTGTATAGAAAGTGTAAGGACAAAGCTGTCCAGTATATAGAATGTGTTTTCCTCTAAATGGAAGTGAACTATTCAAATAACTTCTAGGAATTTCTTACTGTCACTTATATTGTATTATAGTGTATTATGCTAATGTATCCTTCTTCTTAATGGTACTCAAGTTGCTTTTATTCACCCGTAGTTGTCTAAGAGATAATGACCCTCTTACCCAGCAGGGTTTCCAGTGACAGCCACTTCTGTCATGTATTGGTCTAGGATGTGACACATTTAACAAGGAAAGCAGTATTCTTATTTCAGTGGAGTGTATGTTCCCACCTTTTTTTACTTGAAAATTCAGGTGACAGCTAAACAGGAGAGTCTGGATCAGGTAGTGTCCGTCCCACTTCTTGACTCCCGGGAGCTGTGGCTAGAGGGAGCCTTTTAAAAAACAAACATACCCCAGAACTACACCATTATCTGGTGTAGTTTCTCTTGAATTTTCTCTTGAATCTCTTGATCTCTCTTGAATCTTCAAGATTCAACTCAGGAATCCCTTCCAAGCAGGTGTCAGGCGGTGACATAGTCTGGTAGTGACCCTATTTCAAGGATTCTGCCATTGTTTTAGGTTCCCTGTTGTGACTGACTTGAGGCCCAGCTTGTCTGTTACTCAGGACAATGTGTGTCATTGCTTGATCGCTCACCTGCTTTCTCTCACATACACCAGTATGCTCAAGCTCAGTCATTTGACCATATTCCTCAGACTTGGTCTTAAAAATCTATTTAAATCTTAATCTAGCTAAGTAGAGCAGAGATATAAGGCATGTACTGTCCCAAGATGACTGACCTGAAGGTCTTCATTTTTACTTGGATATACAGATTCTGACTTGGGCTTCCAAAACAGCTGATCTACACATTTGCCGTGGGGATTTTGGAATGCCGGGCTCTCTCCTCTGGCGTGCCTTTGTCATCCTGGCCCACCGGTGGACTCCTCCCTACCCTTCAGGACCCAGCTCAGCTGTGCTTTTTCAGGGGTGCCTTCCCTAAACCTCTTTCCTCATCCCAAATGCCTTTTTCTCATAAGATTGCCTACTTGAGGCATGGTGAGTTCATTTAATAACTGTTCCTTCTCATTGCCCACTCTGACTGAGTTTCTTTAAGAAAAGTTTCTGGTCCATCTTTCTTGTCTCCTCAGCTCCCCTTGGGATGTTTAACAAAGCCAGTCCTCAGGCAATTAAGTTGAGTGGGCATGGGAAACCCTTAGGTGGGTGAGACCTAGTGGTTGAAATCACCCTGTTCCCCTAAAGCCTGGGGGAAGTTGCCCTGTGATTCAGCTGTGTAAAGCTCCTCCTCTGGCTTTAGGAACTTCTAAGGTTAGGGGCGCCTGGGTGGCTCAGTTGGATGAGTGTCTGATTCTTCATTTCGGCTCAGGTCATGATCTCACGGTCCTGGGATCAAGCCCCACCGGTGGGCTCTGTGCTCAGCAGGGAGTGTGTTTAAGGATTCTTTCCTTCTTTCTCCCTCTGCTTCTACCCCTGCTCACATGCAAGCATTCTCTTTCTCTCTCTCTCTCTCTCCTCTAAAATAAATAAATAAATATTAAAAAACAAACCAAAAACCCCCAAAACTTCCAAGGTCCTAATCCTGTGATCTCTCTGCTTCAGTGACCCATAACCTTTGCCTCTTTTGTTCAGAGAGAAGTTCTTATCGTTTTGGTCACATTGAGTTTACTTTCATGAGTAATTTCAGGAAACCAGCCTTATTTTGCCTCTCCTTCCTAAAAGAAAAAAAGATCAGAGTTATTTCATTTCCTTAATACATTGAGGTCTAGTTCCAAAGGCAACATTCCTCAGGGTCGAAGTTTGACTGTTAACTCCTCAGTGGAAATAAAACTGTGTAGCAGAAACATGAAAATGAAGAAACTGTGAAGTTTCACTGACGAGCGGGGCAAACATGGAGCTTCCCTGGGCCATCTGTCAATTTCTAATTTTATCTGCATGTCATGGGAGCACACGGAGAGCATCAGGGTTTGGAGAGAAGAGTTTCTTGGTGTTCTTGACAAAATTTTCCTTTGACAGATGCCTAGAGGTCTTGGAAAAGAGAGACCGAGGGGGCAGGTTTAACTACAGGTTCTAGCATGGGTTTCTATTAGGATGTCATCCAAATTACAAGGTTCCATTTCTGTGCTGGGATCTTTGTGAGCCCGGGTGTCTGGAAAGCCTCGTTAGTTGTGGAATTTAAGTAACCCTGGCTTACTTCATTTTGTTTAGGGATCATAAAAAATACTCTGTTTATTAACAAAGCCTTTTTTTTTCAGTTGCTGAATGGAGAAAACTCAGTTTAAAGGGGTTTAAGCCCACACAAAAAAATCAATTGACTTTAACACTCAAGAAGTCTAGGAGTGCCACATTTCAGGTGTGGCTTGTTTCAGGGATTCCAACAACATCATTAGATCTTCCTCCTCCCTTTCTGTCTCATGGATCTACTTCCGCAGAGGTCCGTGTTAACCCTGGCTGTCTCTTCATGTAACCCTTCAAAGTTCTAGGCTTATATCTTCTAGTTCAAGAACAAGAGACAAGAGAGCACCCCTTTTCTGATCGCTCTGGCAGCAGTCTTAAGACTGGCTTTGCGTGGGTTGCGTGCTTTTCCTTGAGCTGGTCACCATAGCCATGGGGCTTGGCTACTCTGACTGGCTGGGCCTGGGCGCTGTCCTCCACAAAGCAAGGGGCAGTGGCGTCTCAGCCTGAAACACATGGGCTGAACCCCTAGAACGTTCATAAGCTATGCACAAGTAGGTGTTTTTATTTTGTCGGTTTTGTCCACTGCTCCAACCTTAGCAGTTAGAACAGTATCTTTTGCGTGGCCGTGCACACCAGAGAATCTGTTGGATGAAGGAATGAGAGTGTAGAAAGGTTGATTCCCCAGGAAAAATTGTGGGCCTGTTACCAGTTAAAGAAGAAACACCTGCCAGACTGTAACAGATGTTTCCCCAAAGGTGTGTGGGAGACTGAGAGCCGTAGTAATATTAGCTCTTGTCACCCTCTTAACTTACATCCAGCTCTGCAATAGGAATTGATCCTCCTGAACCGATGTTGGAGCTTTATAACAGTATGATGAATGGCTGTGGAGGGCCCACCTCACCCACCCGAAATCCAGGAGCAGAACCCCCTCTGTACTGCCCAAGACTCTTGAGGTGACCAGCGTTTGCTTACCCATTCCTCATTCATTTGGCTTATTTTGTGTACTGTCATGTTCTTGGCCTTGAGAAGAGCAACTGGCACATAGCAGATGCTCGAGGGATATTTAGTTTATGAATGAGAGGATGGATTAATGAATCAAACATTTATTGAGTACTCCTCTATGCCAGGCTGTGTAAAGGGCATTGGAAACTCCGGGAATATAAATATGAAAGGGAAATGCAAATAAAAATGACAACGAGATACCATTTCATTCCTCCTGGGATGGCAAGCATAAAAAAGACACAACAACAAGTGTTGGGGAAGATGTGGGGAAATTAGAACCTTCATCCACTGGTGGTGGGATTGTAAAGTGGTGCACCTACCTTGTAAAACTGCCTGCAGGTCCTCAAAAGGTCGTATGTATGTAATTATATAACTTCATATATAATATTCTATAACTATATGCATAAAACCCTTTGATTCAATTATATAACCAAATATATATTATATATATAAATCATATGTTAATTACATATATAATTAGCAGTTCCACTCTTGGGTTACATCCATGAGAATTAAAAACATATGCTCACACAAAGCCTTGTATGTGAATGTTCATAGCAGCATGGTTTATAACAGCTAAAACATGGAAACATTCCAAGTGCTCATTAACTGACAAACAGTTAAATAGAATGTGGCCTGTCTATACAATGAAGTATGGTTTGGCCACAAAAAGGAATAAAGTACTGATAGATACCACAAGATGGATGAACCCTGATGATCCACCAAGTGAGGAAAGCCAGGCGCAAAAGATCACACGTCCTATGATTGTGTTTATGTGAAATGTTTAGAATGGGCAAGTCCGTAAGGACAGAAAGTAGGTTAGTGGTTGCTGGGGGCTTGGACATTGGAGGACTAGAGGGTGGCTGTTAATGAGTGTAGGGCTTCTTTTTGGGGTGATAATAGTGCTCTGCCATTAGATCCTAGTAATGGATGGACAACTCAGAGAATATGCTAAACACCCCCGAACTGTACTTTAAAAGTGAGCTTTATGGTATGTAAATTATATCTTGACAAAACTGTCCTAAAATATGAATAAAGCAGTCACCGCCATCAAAGAACTTACAACTTAGAAGGGGAGATAGACATCTCAATTGATAAAAGTGCGGAATGAACAGCCTGCTAGATACCTAGCATGGAGGAGGGGGCAGCCATTGTTGTGTGTGGGAACCAGAGGAAGGCTAACGGAGCTGGGTTTTGAAGGATTCATAGGAGTTTTTAGGCAGGGTATATAGGGTGGGGGGTTAGGGGAGATGAGGGCAAAGGACATTCCTAGGCAGAGGAAACAAACTTCTCGTGCAGGGGGAAAGAGTTGAGAAGGGGCTTGGCATTGTCAGGAAAGTTGATTGTAGGCTGCAGTGTAGAGAACATGGAGAGGGGGTTGCAGGGGTCGGGGTGCAATGATGGGAGATGTGACGGGGGCGGGGGTTGACTGAGACTAGCATAGGGGAAGTTGAAGGGGTTGTAGAGTGAGCTCAATTTGACAACAGGGGCCAGCAGATGGTTTAAGCAGGCAAGCTCCATGATCAGTTTGTTGTTAGAATGATACAGGCCCAAACGCATCAGGCCCGACCGCAGAGCCATTACGCATGTGGATTTAGAAGGAAATTGGTAAGTGATGTGGGCCTGAAAGCAGGCGGAGAGGAGGTGGGAAGGGGAAATGCAGTTTACTAGAGGACCACTTCATGGAAAATTGAGAGAATTCAGTGGGATAAGAAACTCACGAAGGGCTATCTCGATGCTTCTAGTCTGGGAAATGTAGGAAGACAATGCCACGAGCTCTCACTTAGGGTCTAGCCCACGCATCAGTGGGTTTAACTCCACCCCCCTAATTTATAGGGAGTATTAGACCAAATGGTCTTTGATCTCAAATCTATAGTTAAGATCATGGAAGGTAAAGATAAATGGAAGTGGCTTGAATGCACCAACTTGTGAGTCTCAATATAGTACTAGTATTGGGGAAAGCAGGCTAAGCTGTCTTTCCGTGGAGAATAGTGAAAGCAAAAGTTGGGTGAGGGGCAGTGGTCCTTGGGCAGAAGAGGAAAACAATCATCCTTTCATTTTTATATCCACAGAGTATTCATTTTTCTCCATAATTTTTAGTTTTTATATTGTGGCATTGCTCTTTCCCATGATATCTAATTGTCTTCGGTTGATTGTTTCTAATGATGCCAGTGATAAATATGAGGAAGTAGGGGAACAGAGGAAGGCCCAGAATTGGAGGCTGGGGGCACGGTGGTGATGGGAGCTTTGTGTCGTGTGCACTATAGCCACTGCTCAGGCTTCAGTGCTGTTCATCGCAAAGCTTGGAAAATTGGAGCTGGTAGGATGACAGCTGATGAGAAGTCAGGTTTGGTAGAGAAGTATACCAGTCTGTTCTGGGTCACAACACATGCACTTTTGGCTCTAAACAGCCATTTCTTCTTTAGGGAGTTATGGCAGAAGCGAACAAGAATTTTCTTGAGCC
>PITA01009415.1:0-27227 GCA_004023965.1 Spilogale gracilis
CTGGCAGAGTGGCTTCTATTTCTGGTTCTGGTGAACAATCTGGTCTGGAGGTGCTCTCCTGGCTCCCAGCATCTCGATCTCGTATTCTTTGTTCCCTTCTCTGGGACACTTTTCCCAACGCTTCAGTGGATCCATCTGTCCACACTTCCTGCCACCAGGACCATTCACCCATTCTTTCATGCAGCAGAATTTAGGAAGCACCCGGTGGCCGCCGCCATGTTCACCCAGCCTCCCCATTTGGGCTAATCTGGTTTTTAAATGTCATGAGTTTCTGATTTCCATTCTTTTAGAATGTGGTGAAAATAATAGGATATTAATTCACCTTTTCCAAGATGCAAAGCTAGGGGCACCTGGGTGGCTCAGTTGGTTAAGCAACTGCCTTCGGCTCAGGTTGTGATCCTGGGGTCCTGGGATCAAGCCCTGAATCATGGTCCCTGGTCAGGCTCCCTGCTCATCAGAGAGTTTGCTTCTCCCTCGCCCATTGCCCCTCCCCCTGCTTGTGCTCTCTCATGCACTCTCTCTCTCAAATGAATAAAAAAAATATTTAAAAAAACCCCCAAATGCAAAGTCAGCCTATATATTTAGTTTTCTTTTAAGTCCATGAGTAAACTACAATGAAAGGTGCTTTACCATTTAGGTGAAGATTATAGGTCTCTTCTGTCATTCATCCTTTCTACCAGGTATTATGTTACAATCAAATCATATACTGCCACACCAACAAGTATTTATTATAAGACAGGTACAAAACAGTTCTGCAACCTGTTCCCTAGGTTAGATGAAAGTTTTAGCTCTCTATTTCTTTGGCTGTTTCAGAAGAACCGTGCAGGAAAGTTTCGCTCAAGGCAACAAGGGTGTGACAATATTTATTGTCAGGGTTTGGCTGTCCTAGTTTGAATGAGGTGACAGATATCTTCCAGAGTGAGGAATAAATAAGCTGTTATTGTGTTAGACTACTAAATTTTGGGTTTATTTGTCATACTTTGGTGAACCCTAATTCAGAGATGAGTGTCAGTATTTCTCATACTTTCTTCATTTATCAGAGTAAGAAGTGAATGATTAGAGCTTTATGAACTACATACATGAAGAAATTGGGCAGGTGTGAAGGAATGTGTCTATACAGGCATACCTAGTTTTACTACAAGTTGCTCAATCATATACATATTTACTTTCCCTTGGGAATAGCATCATTCATAGACAAAATTATTAAAGTGTTTCAGAAAATATATATGAAGGGTGGCTCAGAGGGTTAAGCCTCTGCCTTCAGCTCAGGTCATGATCTCAGGGTCCTGGGATTGAGCCCCCCATTAGGCTCTCTGCTTAGCAGGGAACCTGCTTCCCCCTTGTTCTCTGCCTCTCTGCCTATTTGTGATCTCTGTCAAATACATAAATAAAATACTAAAAAAAAGAAGATATATATAACATCTGTAGTCAGCTTTTGACTTATCTTGGAGAAAGTCTATATTAAAAATGCTGAGTCCTAAAATATTCCAAGTTCCTGATTTTGTGTTTTCCACGTAATCTTCCTCTCATCCTTGCATAGCAGAAAAGCATTCTTTTTTTTTTTTTTAGGTTTATTTATTTTAGTGAGAGAGAACACATGTATTAGCAGAGGGGCAGAGGGAAAGAATCTTCAAGCAGACTCCCCACTGAGCGCTGACCATGGAGCCAAGGTGGGGCGCAATCTCACACCCCATGAGATCACGACTTGAGCTGAAATCAAGAGTCTCACACTTAACTGACTGAGCCACCCAGGAGCCACAGCAGGAAAGTATTCTTAAATGTAAATAAGCATTTTAATCCTCATAGTATTTTGCTTTTCCTATACCATCCCATTAAACAACCTTATTTATTTTCATTAGAATTGAATAATTAAAAATGACTACAGGGAAGAATAAAAAAGCAGTTAAAAAATGATGAAAAAAACCTAAAGCTTTGTAAGCAATGCTTAAATTGACTTAGTGCGGTCACCATATCTGTGAAAATCTTTTATTAACATTTTATTTCAATAAGATGTTTAAGCTATATACTGATTCTTTTAGTAATGCATTGAGTTTGATGAAAGTCCATTATATGGTGTTGGAGTAGTTAAAAATTAATCAGAGAGACAGATACACTTGAAATACAGTGGGGGGGCAATTAGATGAAAATTTCACTTTGTTCTTTAGAGTATTTAAACATTTTTTAAACTAAGTTTTTTAATTTTTATATTTAAATATTTTATGTGTGACTGAGTGTAATTAGAGCACGAACCACACTTTGTGAGCCTTACCCATTTCTGTTGGATGTGTAGGCAGCTTCTAACAGGGCCCTTGATGATCCTGTCTCCTGGTTCTCATGCCCTTGTGTAATCCTCTTCCCTTGAGTATGGACTAAACCTAGTGACTTGTTTCGAACAGAATACAGAAAGAGCAACAAGATGTCACCTCTTGGGATTAGATTGCAACAAGACTGATTTCTATCTTACTTTCTTATTTTCTTCTTATTTCTCTGGACCTCATGGAGGACAGATATTATATTGTGAGGTGCCCTACGGAGAGGCCCTATTGGGTAGGGAGAGACCTGGAATTAAGGGAGGCCTCTAGGCAATAGCCCAGGAGGACTGAATCCTGCCATTAGCATGTGAGCTGAGAAGTAGACCCTTCCCCAGTTGAGCCTTTAGATGATAGCCTGCACCTTAACTGTAGGCTCATGAAAGACTGAATTTTCAGTCTAAGCTGCATCAAGATTCCCAACTTATGGAAACTGTTACTAAATATCTATTGATTTAAGCTGTTATGTTTTGGGTGTAATTTTTTTTTTAAAGATTTTATTTATTTATTTGACAGTGAGAAACACAGCTAGAGAGGGAACACAAGCAAGGGGAGTGAAAGAGGGAGAAGCAGGCTTCCCACCGAGCAGGAAGCCCGATGCGGGGCTCGATCCTGGGTCTCCAGGATCATGACCTGAGCCAAAGGCAGTCGATCAATCAACTGAGCCACCCAGACGCCCCGGGAGTAATTTTTTAAGTAGCAGTATATAATACAGTGAATAAAGATATAGATGGAAAGGTGAAGATTATAAGACTAATAAAACCACACGTAGGTACATCAAGGCTGAGATAGTACATGTAAATGGAAAAGCCTTTTCTTTAACTTGTTTTCATGGATCAAAAAATTGTTTTCATAGATCAATGATGCTACAAAAAGTATATGGTGACTACTAGGAGCATGACTAAAGGGTGTGTAACTTGATGGTCCCAGATTCATGAGGATGTCTAGGTCAGTATATGAGCAAGTATACAAATTGCATTTATATTCCTTACTTGTTTTGTAACTCTTTGGCCATGATATTTTCTAGGCTGAGTCGTGAACTCTTAAATTCATTTATCTTTCTTGTCTATGAAGATAAATTCTAAGAACAAATATTACTGACCATCAGATTCAAATAATTTAAAAGAATAGTATTAGGTTCCTCATCTTTTCTTGAAAGTACTATAGGGAAGGATTGATATTTTACTTGAACATTAACCTACTGTTGCTTTTGACAATAACAACAAAAGATCCGAAGAGAGTGACTGAGATATAGGAAGTTGTCTCATTTCAACAAATAGACGACTGATTTAAGGAATCCTATTTCATTCCCCAGAGGTCTAATACTTCTAATGGTGTAAATCTGATGGTTACTTTATGCTTTGCACAGCTCCTGAGTATTTTTTTTAAAGATTTTATTTATTTGACAGAAAGAGAGAGAGAGAGAGAGAGAGAGCGAGCACACAAGCAGTGGGAGTGGCAGGCAGAGGGAAAGGGAGAAGCAAGCTCCCCGCTGAGCAGGAAGCCCAACGTGGGGCTCAATCCCAGGACCCTGGGATCATGACCCAAGCCAAAGGCAGATGCCTAACCAACTGAGCCCTCCAGGAGCTCCAGCTCCTGAGTATTTTTATGAGTGAACAATATTTATGTTAAATTCTATAGTAATGGAACTCTGACTTACAGGATCCATTAAACTACCCAATCCTGTTCATACAATTTAAGCAATGAATGATGACCACATTCAGCTGTATTATCAGTATAACACAGTGATTGAAAAGTTTATGCCATTAGGTAATATATTTTATTTGTTTTCTTTTCTCAAATGTATTTCCTCTTTAATCTGGGCTACCACAAAGACATAGAAAACACAGGGATTTCTTTCTTTCCCAATCTAGTGTAAATAATTGATTTTAGAAACCTGCAAGTAATAAACAGGATAAGACAGTTAATAGGATTAGTATCCTAATTGCTGTATTGTTGGCTATCTAACTAGAATCAATGTAAAACTGAGAAGATGCTATTCGATATTACTTAATCACCTAGAAGAGATTTTTACTGATTAGCCATGACAATATGGATATCATTCCGGCAAGTTTTCTGGAAAAAGCCAGATCCTGGCTTGATAAGATAACCCGTGGAAATATGGCTGCCAGGATTCAAAGACATCTGAACCATCCTTCAGATCACTTTACTTTGGTGCCACAATACCTTCCAGTGGTGTCTGTCTGGATCTGCGCAGAAAGATCTCAAGTTAGTAGTCACCAGTAGTTAACCAGGTGATTTGGGTGCTCTTGGAAAGGAGAAATGGGTGCTGGGAAGCTAGTCCTTCAGCCCTCAAAATCATACAAGGAGTCTCCTACAAGTGACTAATTGAATTATTTTTAAAAGCCTTGTTCATTGTTTTTAATTTTACATGGATCCAGGAAAATAGAATGAGGAAACAGAGGAAAAATAAGATTAAAGAATTTGCTTTAGGCTACTTAGAAGTTAAGTAATTCAGTTTAGATTCGAATCCAGACTTTTCTCCCTAAATCATTCTGTTTCTTAACATCAAGGACTTTGTATCTTAACTTACTATGAATTGAAAAATACAATATGGTGTGTTCAAAGCATATGTCACCATTTTGTTCCACTTACAAAATACATTTCATAGCCTAAGAGCAAATGACTATAACAGAAAGGAATACTACTCAATAATATATGTAATTGATTTACATGGAAGAAATGAAAGGATAAACCTATCATAGATATAACTCTAAGTAATACATCATATGAATAACCTAAGTGCTATATATTTCTGAATCTATAGAAAGGAAAAAGAGTTTTTTCAGGATATTTAAGGGGGCACCTGGATGGCTCAGAGGGTTGAGCCTCTGCCTTCGGCTCGGGTCATGATCTCAGGATCCTGGGATCAAGTCCCACATCAGGCTCTCTGCTCAGTGGGGAGCCTGCTTCCCCCTCTTTCTCTGTCTGCCTCTCTGCCTATTTGTGATCTCTCTCTGTGTCATATAAATAAATAAAATCTTAAAAAAAAAACACTTCAAAGAAACCATAAAGCTGGTATAACAGATTTACATATTTTTAATTCATAATAATATGAATTTTTTCATCCATGGTGTCCAGGCAAAAAAATTGTATTTGCAAAAATAGGTTTTATGTTATTAGTAAACCTCTCAATAGAGATAATTAACAATTTAAAATCTACTAGAAGAAGTCTTTGTATCTGAGACTGTAGACATCCATAACCCAGCTCAAGGAATTAATTTTTCTAGGGTTTTGAATGGGAAAAGACAAATATTTTCTCATATATCTAATGCAAAGACAGCAAGTGACTTCTGCTTGATGGGGGACTTAATTCCTTCAGGGGACCAGGAGGCCAGTTAATACCATGAACATAGTAATAAAAACTCCATCACCAACAACTAACTTCTGTTGGCGGTTAGCTACACAGCCTGATAAGCACTTCAAAGAAATCACTGCATTGAATACTCATGACAACACCATTGTCTTTGAATTTTAAAACCAAACTTTAGTTAAGATTCTTTTTTGTTTCTGCTTTGAAAGACTGTTCTGTGCAAAGGTCATTTAGAGTGCTCAGAATAAAGGCAGAGACTCTGAGCTTCCTTAAAAGATAAATCGGGGAGGGAGATGAAACATGAGAGATTTTGGACTCAGAAACACACTGAGGGTCTTGGAGGGGAGGGAGTGGCGGGATGGGCGAGCCTGGTGGTGGGTATTGAGGGCACGTATTACATGGGGCATAAACAATGAATCTTGGAACACTGAAAAAATAAAATAAAAAAATAAAAAAATTACAGAAAAAGGTGCTTTATTAGAGTCTACATCTTTAGAGGAGAAAAAAGGGAAGAGGAGAGAAAGGAAGAGGAAATTTATGAAATTCTATTGGCTCTTGGATGATTTAGGGATACCAAAGGAAAAAGACATAAACCTTAGGATTTAGAGTGTATTTGTGAAGCTGCTCTACCTTGGGGCTGGTTTACATCAAGTTTTGAACATTCTCATTTATGTGTGTCTGATAAGTAGAGTGATAATCAGGACACTGGGCTGTGGGTGCTAGCTCTAGGGCCCTCTACCCTGGGTGGAGTTCTATCTTTTTCATCGGTCCATAGGATGTCCCTTACCCCCCCACCCCCACCCCATTCGCTCTATGCTGTGGGCCTTCTGTCTTCTTACTTAGCACTGCATCTATTTCTTATTTTCTCTAGGCACTCTCTTACATTCCACCTATAGCTGATGGTTTTTTTTTTTATTCAAGTATAATTAACAAACAGTGTTAACATTAGTTTCAGGTATAAAAAATAATGACTCAACAATTCTATACGGTTCTCGGTCCTCAAGATAAGTGCACTGGTTACTATTTTGCCTATCCTCTCCCAACCCCCACAACCACCAATTTGTTCTCTGTATTTTAGTCTGGTTTTTTTTGTCTCTTTTTTCTTTCTTTGTTTATATAACTATTTTTTTTTGATGCGTGCTTTTCTCTGTCATAGTTTTAAATAGACTAGGGAAATGAATATATACATCTATTACCCCCAGAGGAAAAGAATACACATTCCATCTAAAGAAATATCACACACACACACACACACACACACACACACACACACAGAGTATATATGTATGTGTATGTGTCTTCTCCAAAGGAATCACTGCCCATTTTATGGATCAGGAAACCTAAGAATTTGAGATTAAGTACATGACCAAAGTACAGCTAGACAAGGATGAATTTGGGATTTGAATCTAGGTAGAGTGTATCTCTGATGAAGAATAGTATCCTTACTGATTTAAACAATGAACACTTTATTTACTACCAAACAGTAAATGAAACACACATGAAGAATAATACATAGAAAAAAATAGTCCTTTTTTTTCTCAAAAAATAGAGAAATTTCTGTTTTGTACTTAAAATTCACACTCCTGGGGCGCCTGGGTGGCTCAGTGATCCCAGAGACCCGGGATCGAGTCCCACATCGGGCTCCCTGCTTGGCAGGGCTTTTCTCTCTCTCTCTCCCCCTGCTTGTGTTCCCTCTCTGTCTATGTTTCTCTCTGTCAAATAAATAAAATCTTTAAAATAAAAATTCACACTTTTTTTTTTAAAGATTTTTATTTATTTGACAGAGGGATCACAAGTAGGCAGAGAGGCAGGCAGAGAAAGAGGAGGAAGCAGGTTCCCTGCTGAGCAGAGAGCACATTGCAATGCAGGCCTCGATCCCAGGACCCAGGACCCTGAGATCATGACCTGAGCCGAAGGCTGAGGCTTTAACCCACTGAGCCACTCAGGCACCCTAAAATTCACACTCTTATCCATTAGGATATATCTTAGAGTCTTAAAACTGCACAAATGAAAGAAATCCTATATTCACTGCCAGGAAATGAGTGCTTAGGGATAAGTCTAAAGCCTAGGTGGGGGTTTAATAACTTCTCAACAAATTCTGAAAAAGTAACATGAAGTATGTTGTACATTCATTTATCAATTCTTCTTATCACCACATGAATGGTTTTACTCTGTGATTCCTAGAAATATCTACTCAAATGTTTCTCTAACTGGCAACTACAAATCATGATGCATTAGAAGGCTTCTGAGAACTCTCTTCATGGAAGTAGTTTTTTAAAAGGAAGACTGTTTTGGGGCCCCTGGCTGGCTCAGTCAGTAGAGCAAACAACTCTTGATCTTGGGGTCATGAGTTTGAGACCTACATTGAGGGTAGAGTTTACTTGATAAAAAATAAAAATAAAAAAAGAGAGGTAGTCTTTGACAACCAGCTCAATTAAAAAAATAAAATAAAGATGTTTTATTGATGAAAATTAAAGTCAAGCCTCAAACACATGGTTTTTAATTTTAGGTTGTATCTATACCTTTGGAGGTAAGCAAGTTTAGGTGTATTGCTGTGATGAAGAACTAATTTTCTACTAACAGAGGCAGAAGTGAGCAGACTTTTCTTTTTCTCCACAATGAGCATGAATATGGTATGCATAAAAAAAGTAAGCTTTATGATGTCTATACTGAGATCTATTTAAGCTGTCTACACCACTTATATACTTTTATTCCTTATTTTTCTGTTCAATATTATGTTGTAAACATTTCCTATATTGGTATAGTCCTTTAAAAATAATTTATTGAGGGGTACCTGGGTGGCTCAGTCGTCAAGCATCTGCCTTCAGCTCAGGTCATGATCTTGATTGGCAGGAAGCCTGCTTCTCCCTCTCTGACTCCCTCTGCTTGTGTTCCCTCTATAGCTGTGTTTCTACTTGTCAAATAAATAAAAAAATAAAATTTAAAAAATAATTTATTGAGCTTTAATTCAAATATTATAAGATATACCCTTTTAAAAGGTATTATTCATGATTTTTAGCATATATAGGTATTAAAATCATCATTTTAACTCTAGAAGTTTTATATCCTCAAATAGATTTAGTATCTCTTAGCAGCAGCTCTCTGTTTCTCTCTCTCTGTAATCTCTAGGAGATCCAGGAGGCAATCTCTAATGTATTTTCACTTGCTGTGGATTTGCCTGTTCTAGACATTTGATATAAGTGTAATCACATGACATATGGCCTTTTATGTTTGACTTTTTTACTTAGCATACTGTTTTCAAGGTTCATCCATATTGTAGTATGAATCAGTACTTCATTCCTTTTTGTGGCTTAATAATATTATTTCATTGTATGGTATACTCTTTTTTTTAAGATATTTATTTGAGAGAGAGAGAGAGTGAGAGAGTGGGAGAGAGAGAGACAGAGAATGAGCAGGGAGGAGGGGCAGAGGAAGCAGTAGGAGAAGCAGACTCCCCACTGAGTAGGGAGCCTATCCCGGAGCTTGATCCCAGGACACTGGGATTGTAACCTGAGCTAAATACAGATGCTTAACTGAGCCACCCAGGGGCCTTCGTATAGCCTTTTATTTATTTATCACTATTTATTTGTATGGAGATATAATTGACATAGTACAAGATAGAGATTTGGTATTTGTATATACTACAAAATGATCACCACAATGTCTAGTTAGTGTCTACACGTAGTTAAAATTTTTCCCCCTTGTGATAAGAAATTTTAAGATCTACTCTTCTAGCAACTTTCAAATACACAATACCATATGCTGCATCCCTGTGACTTATTTTATAACTGAAAGTTTGTACTTTTTAGCTACTTTTATCCATTTTGCCCACCCTTTATCCCCTACCTCTGGCAACCACTAATCCAGCCTCTGTATCTATGAGCTCAAAAAAATTTTTTTAAGTACGATCATACAGTATTTGACTTTCTCTGTCTGACTTATTTCACTTAGCATAATGCCCCCAAGGTCCATCCATGTTGTAACAAATGGCAAGATTTCCTTCTTTTTTGTGGCTGGATAATATTCTATTCTCTCTCTCTCTCTCTCTCTCTCTCTCTCTCTCTCTCTTTTTCTCTCTCTCTCTGTGTGTGTGTGTGTGTGTGTGTGTGTGTGTGTGTGTGCGTGTTTATATTACAGTATTTTTAATCCATTTATCCACTGAGGGGCACTTAGGTCATTTCCATGTTTTGACTATTGTAAATAATGCTGCAATGAACATGGGGATATCTTTTTGATTTAGTGTTTTCATTTCTTTTGGACAAATACCCAGAAGTAAAAATTGCTGGGTCATATGTTATTTCTATTTTTAGTCTTGTGGAAGCTGCCATATTGTTTTCCTACAGTGGTTGCACCAATTTACCTTCCCAGGAACAGTACACATGGGTTCCTTTTTCTCTACATTCTTGGTTACACTTGTCATTTCTTGTCTTTTTGGTGATTACTACTCTACCAGGTGTAAGGTGATAGATCATTGTGATTTTTATTTACATTTCTCTGATGTTCAGTAATGTTGAGCATCTTTTCATATACCTGTTGGCCTTCTGTATGTTTTCTGTGGGAAAATGTTTCTTCAGATCCTCTGCCCATTTTTCAGTGAACTGTTTTCTTTTTTGCTATCGAGTTGTATGAGTTCTTTATATTTATATTTTTGATATTAACCTTTTATCAGATATATGATTTGCAGATGTTTTCATTTGGTAGGTTGCTTTCTTATTTTGTTGATGGTTTTCTTTGCTATACAGAAGCTTTTTAGTTTGATGTAGTCCCAAAAGTCCCATATTTGCTTTTGTTGCCCTGACATAGTCTTTTTAAACATTATTATTTTTTTTCTTTCTCCATTCATCTGTTTATTTACATCTGAGCTCTTTACTTACTTAAAGATAATTGTTGACATTTCTCGTATGTCTCCCCCTTTGTTTTTTTATTACATTATTAATGACTGCATAATATTGGAAAGGTGGGTAAGCCAGTTAATATTATTCTATGGAAATTTAAATTGTTCTTTCCTTTGGTTTTACTATTACAGATAATACTGGGAAGAGCTACTTGTATGTATTTTCCCCCTCATATTTAGAATTCCTTTCTTAGAATACATTCCCCAACACAGAGCAGTAGAGGTCTTGGATGCAGATATCTCTGAAGGAAGTCAGGTTAGGGGAAAGAAGAAAATGGCAGATACCAATGATAGTCAGTGGCTTGTGCCCCTTCTCTTGTGAGACAGCCTTGGAAGCCATTTAAAGGATGGATGGTCCCACAATAGCAAATGGACATAATAGTTAGCAATATGGCCCCCATTTAAAATATCCAGGCTAGGGTGCCTGGCTGGCTCAGTTGGTGGAGCATGCAACTCTTGATCTCAGGGTTGTGTGATCTTGCAAGGAATAGATCTATTTTAATATATTTATTATTACTATGAATAGTGATAGGTTCTGATTATAAAAGGTCATATAATTATTTCTATTTCTTTTTTTTTTCTTTTTAAAGATTTTTTATTTATTTGATAGAAAGAAACACAGCCAGAGAGGGAACACAAGCAGGGGGAGTGAGAGAGGGAGAAGCAGGCTTCCCGCCGACCAGGGAGTCTGATGTACTCGATCCCGGGTCTCCAGGATCATGACCTGAGCCGAAGGCAGTCACCCAACCAACTGAGCCACCCAGGTGCCCCAATTATTTCTATTTCATATGAATTATACCTTTTAAAAATTTAAATTCAATTGGTCAATATATACTACATCATGAATGATGTCTTAATAAGTTCTCTGACTGGAGATCCTTTTACTGTTGTTTGGCTTTTTTTTTTTTTTTTTAATAAAGATTTTATTTACTTGACAGAGAGAAATACAGCCAGAGAGGGAACACAAGCAGGGGGAGTGAGAGAGGGAGAAGCAGGCTTCCTGCCGAGCAGGGAGCCCGATGTGGGACTCGATCCCGGGTCTCCAGGATCATGACCTGAGCCAAAGGCAGTCGCTTAACCAACCGAGCCACCCAGGCACCCTGTTATTTGGCTTGTTAAAAAAATATTCACAAATCTCTGTCATCCTCTGTATAGAATCCATATCCAACTGTTCACAAAATTTGTGTATTTCATTTGTGTTTCTCTAATTCTTTTTCCTCTTTCCATCTTTTTTTCCCACCACCACCACCACTGGACCAAGCCACTATTGTCATACATAATCAGCTATAATTCTTCATGTTTTCAGTTATATCTTTTAAAAATTATTTATTTGGAGGATACTTTTCCAAATAGGCTAGTATTCTTGAGACATTGAGATCTCTGAGCAAAGTGTCTAGTTAAAAAAACTTGTGTAGGGGCGCCTGGGTGGCTCAGTCAGTAAGCGTCTGCCTTCGGAGTCCTGGGATCAAGTCCTGCATCGGGCTCCCTGCTCAGCGGGAAGCCTGCTTCTCCCTCTTTCACTCCCCCTGCTCGTGTTCCCTCTCTAGCTGTGTTTCTCTTTGTCAAAAAATAAGTAAAATCTTAAAAAAAAAAGTTGTGTAATATACCAGTGTGAATCACAGAGCCCAGGGACTTTTGGGAGGGGAATACATGCTTTACTCTGTAAAAATGAAAGAGTAACAGTGTGTGAGAACTGTTTAGTTATACACATGTAAGTGTTCATTTCTATACATCCTCCTGCTATAAAAGGATCCTTTACTTCTAATGTGAATAGTTCTCTGCCCTCTGGCCTGTAGCAATACAAGTTTATTCAGAGAAGAGTTACTCCCATTTGGTTTATTTCTAGTTAATGAAGGTTTGGTCCATGGAGGAGTTTCTTTCAGTAAAAGAGACTTGCCCTGGGAAGGAGTCTTTAGTGTACTTTTGAGAATAACTCTGTTATAGAAGAGCTCTTCCTTTAAAAGGTACTCTGGGTGTTTTAAACCCATCATTTAGAGACTGTGTCTTCCTGAGAATTCAGGGAATTTAGCAATTTTGCATTGATGAATCTGATGGAAGTGTCCTTTGTACCCCAGAGATGGACGGCTTGTGTGTGCTGGGCCGAAGAGTGGTATTATATAACGTCAGAGGCAGAAGAAGAGTAGGGACCTAACAGTGGTCCTTAACCGGGGTGGCACTTTACATGGTGGAAGCATCTGGGTAGGGGTTGGGAGAAATCTGGGGTTATTGGGCTTTACAAGTGTTTATTGCCTAGGACAAGTTCTGAGTTACATCTGGCAGTCCTATACTAGCTAGAATGATCCCACTTAAAATGCCAATAGCATTTCAGTGAAAAATCTTGAAGGATCTTAGGTTCTATAAGGACAAGTGAAAATTAAAAATAAGAAGCTTAATTCTCTATTGAAGATAATGGAAGAGATATCTCTGTGTTCTTTTTCCTTAGAGTATTTACATTAGAAAATTCTAACTTTAAATACTTTCTCCTCTCTTTGAAATGTAAATAAATTCTTTTGAGGGTGAGGTAGGACTTTTATCAGCTTTATAAAGCAAGAAGGTCTTTTACAAGGATCTATGAGCCATCGCTTTGAAATATAACATCAAGAGAGATAGCACTCCTCTCTTACAGTCTCCATGGAAGGACAGGGGCTTAACTTTGGGTGCCTTGCTCAAAGTTACAACACATGTCTTGTCATAAATATATGAGAAGTAGTTTCTCCTTTGCATAAAGCCAATTAGCTTACACAGTCGCTCACTTCCACTACCAAGCAAATTTAGGGTGAACTATGTGTGAAAAATGGTACTGTCAAGTTCTCTTCCTTGAGGGCTTGTTATTGTTTATTTTGAAAGCATGTATGTAATGAGTTCTGTCTGCTTGGCTCTGTGAAACTACGAGATTTCTTTCTTTGCAATTTCTTAATGGAAAGCTTGTGATGTGTATCACTTTCTGGTTTAATGTTTATTCTGTCATAAAAGTGCTTTCTTCCTCTCTTACCTTTAGAGAGAGGATAGAAGACAGAAGATTTCATTTTTTAATTATATTTTCCCAATAGTTTCCATGACAATGGGAAAACAAGAGTGCATTTATCATTCTTGTTATGTGTCGAGGATTATTTGGTCACTCATGTTTTCAATGACCAAGGTGTTCTTACAATATTACTATTTTTCAGGTTTAGATATAGCATAAAAGGACTGGGTCCTGAGATTCCTCTAACATCGGAATGTTTGGTCTTCTGTTCTTGGAGTCTTTTTGTCATCTTTAGATTTAGAAGGAGAAATGACTCCAAAATCCAATCAGGTGACTGATCCCAGTGGGGATCACAAATTCCTAGGTACAGACAAGAGAATCAGAGTGCATATATAACTTTGAATCCGAGGATATGGTCCTGAGACCCATAAACCTAACTTTTTTCCTTAATTGTCCTCTCAAATGTGATGTCTATGATGTAGCTAATTTACAACATAGAGTTTAGTGAATTCCAATAGAGTCAACAACAATGATCTCATCAGTGTCTTGGTCTAATCTTTGGTTAGTGATAGTTTTAATTATGCTGAGAAGGTAACTTTAAATTACTTGGGATGCTATTATAGTTTTCTTGGTTGATGATGAGAAGAATTTCTTAGGTTGCCAACATCTCCTATTTTCTTGTTGAACCTTCTTGAAGTACATAACTTTGATTTACCAGGTGAAAACTAGCCTCATTCATAGATGTGCTTCTCCTAGCTGAGGAAAGATTGAACATTAAGTATAGAAGGGTTAAAACAATCAAAACTGTAATATTTATAATTGTGTTAAAAAGATATTTGTACTTATTTGTTATAGACTTATGTACTGTATTTGGCATATTAACAAGCATATTGTGTGAGTTTGCTATTACCACCATTACTTGTCATATGAAAGAGACCTTGGCCAAATAGAGTGACAGCCTTACAACTCTAACATGAAGTACGCAATTAAGTAGTTGATTGAGACTCATGATCTTAAGTTGAAATCTTTTAAAATTTATGTTTCAAATAAAAATAAGTGAAATTTAGGAACAATTTATTGAAAGTTTAATTTATTAGATACATTAGTACTATTTAATTCTTATGGAGGTTTTAGTTGATGAGCAAAGGATTTATAAGGAAAATTAAATTAATTTGTCACAATCTTTTTTGATATTAATATTCTTTTCTAAAATTTAAATTCAATTAATTAATATATAATTTTTTATTAGTTTCAGAGGAAGAGTTCGGTGATTCATCCATCTTATATAATACCCATTGCTTATTACATCACATGTCTTCCTTAATGTCCATCACCCAGTGGCCCCCATCGCCTTACCTCCCTTCCCTCCAGCAACTCTCAGTTTGTTTCCTATGGTTGAGTCTCTTACGGTTTGTCTCCCTCTCTGATTTCATCTTGTTTTATTTTTCCCTCTCTTCCCCTCCGATCCTGTTTTCTTTCTTATATTCCATGTGTAAGTTAAGTCTTATGATAATTGTCTTTCTCTGCTTGACTTATTTCACCTAGCATAATACTCTTTAATTCCATCCACATCATTGCAAATGGCAAGATTTCATTTTTTTGATGGTCAAGTAGTATTCCATTGTGTGTGTGTGTATATCTATATCTATATCTATATCTATATCTATATCTATATCTATATCTATATCTATATCTTTATCTATCTATATCTATCTATACCATCATCTATATCTAGCACATCTTCTTTATTCTTTCCTCTGTGGATTGGCATCTGGGCTCTTTCCATAATTTGGCTATTTTGGACATTGCTGCTATAAATATTGGGGTGCAGTTGCCCCTTCAGATCAGTACATTTGTATCTTTGGGGTATATACCTAGTTGTGCAATTGCTGGGTCATAGGTAAAATGTTGCAATTTTTTAAGTTAAATTGTAAATAGGACAAAACATTATTCAGACTCTGACAGTTATTGTAAAAAATTTGCTAATCATTTTATCTATTGGCTGAATAAATTTATCCAGTCAAACATAGTGAGAATTTTCAGGTTTTCAGCTCCTTGTGGCAACTTTAGAGGGGGAAGAGCAGCCCTGTTGGCATCTGCATAGACTCAGTGAAAGCACAGAGAAAATACTGGAGAACCTCATGGAGATCCTTTCAAATAAACTTATGGCTTATGATATGGACTGGGAAAGCTTTGAGGAAATGCTTTTCTGTGTTCTTCTAACTCAAGTGTCATTTTTATTTTTTTAAAGTAAACTCTAGGGGCACCTGGGTGACTCAGTCATTAGGCATCTGTTTTCAGCTCAGATCATGGTCCCAGGGTCCTGGGGTTGAGCCCCGCATTGGGCTCCCTGCTGGGTGGGAATCCTGCTTCTCCCAGTGACACTTCCCGTGCTTGTGTTCCCTCTCTCTCTGTCAAATAAATAAATAAAATATTTTTTAAAAATAAATAAAATCTTAAAAAAAACCCCACACTCTACATGTGGAACTTGAACTCAGGATCCAGATCAAGAGTCAGGTGCTTTACTGACTGAGCCAGACAGGTGACCCTACCTCAAGTGTTTTTTGCTGCAGTGATGAACATTAATAGACTCAGCAAAGTATGGGTAGCCTAGGTATACATAGGAATGCATGTATGACTTGAGTGGTCACAGAGTGTGGATGAAGAAACCATCTTGGATCCCCTTCAAACAAAAGAGCTATAGACATGACATAGCTGCCAGTTAGAGAAATACTGCAAGTCTCAACAAATGATGATCAGTCCTTATGTTTCCTTGTACAAACATTATGGCTCTTTTCTTTTTTCTTTTCTTCCTTTTTTTTTTTTTTAAGAGAGGAGGAGTATGCACAAGATGAGGTGGGCAGGGCAGAAGGAGGGAGGGAGAGAATCCCAAGCAGGCTCCACACCCAGTGTGGACACCCATGAGGGGCTCAGTCTCACCACCCTGAGATTACGACCTGAGCTAAAATCAAGAATCAGTGGGGGCTGATTCCATTAAAGATGCCCCTGGCCCTTTCCAATAGTGTGTTACCAGCACTCTTTGAAATGGATTTTTGATATTTGTTCACTTATGACTATTCTTTCTCTTGAATATCAGGGTATTTCTCTCCTAGTAAGAGGAACCCTTCCTCCACTGCGTAGGTGTGATGAGACTCACCTCTCCATTGAGTACTGACCATAAGACAATTTTTCTTGAGGAGTATTATCCTGTACACAGATATAAAACAAAAGCTCTAATTTTGAGGTTTTAAGGCACTGGATAGGCTAGCTGTCTTGCTACAGGTTCATGAGTATCTTCTGTATTTTCTTCATACAATACCCTTCTTAATAAATGAGAAAGTTTCAGGGCACCTGTGTAGCTAAGTCAGTAAAACTTCTGACTCTTGATTTTGGCTCAGGTCTGTATCTCATGTGGTGAGTTCAAACCCCACATCGGGCTTTATGCTGAGCATGAAGCCTACTTAAAACTAAAAACAAATTTAAATAAAAAAAATGAGTGAGAAAGGTTTGTTTTAGAGTCTGAGTCTGTGATGTCTTTTTTACTGTAGTAGAGGGTAACATGAAAATTTTGTCTATTCGTAGATCTCTTTATGGTCAAAAGAACAAGGACGAATTACTCAAATGTCTCCCCACAGAGCTGGGACCCTGATGCAGGGCTCCGGGATCATGACCTGAGCCGAAGGCAGTGGCTTAACCAACTGAGACACCCAGGTGCCCCTCAATTATACAAAAACTTAAAGCCATGTATATTTTCATTTTCATTGTAAATGTTTTCAGTTTTATTATTCCCTTCAATATAAAAGTTTTGCTGATTTTGCCACTATGCATTTCTCACCATTGAGTGTATAATGTGTTGTGGTCTTTTATTCTGAAATTATTTGAGTTAAGATTTATTGGCGAATTTATTTCTAGGTTGTTATTTTTTTTCTTTTTTGAGCAGACTCCACAACCAACATGGAGCCCATATGAGGCTTGAATTTGTGACCCTGAGATCAAGACCTTAGCTGAGATCAAGTGTCAAATGCTTAACCAATTGAGCTCTCCAGGCGGTCCTGCTGTGTTTTTCTTAAATACAAACCAAGTGTAAAATCTGATATCAGATACATTTCTGCTCCTTTCTTCTCTGAATTACCAAAATTTAAATACAGCTTACTCTGTTAAAACGTGTAATTTCTGTGATCACTGACAATACATATTCAAATATACTTAAAATTCTAATTTAACAATCACTGAATAATAGTTGGCCAAATTATAGTATAATTCAAACAACTATTTGATAGCTGCTCAAACCTGATGGAGAATAGTTCATTGATGAACGATAATTAAATAACAAGTCAAACCTGTAACTTAAATGTTTTGAAGTCTAATTCAAAGCCTCCATATGCCCTGTGATTATTAGCAAATTGTCCTATCAGTCAGTGTGATATCTTATTTTTATATTGGCAAGCTGGGATTCAAGAATATAATTTTTTTTCACCCAGTCACTAGAAAAGTTAAAAAGAAATCCCTGTATATTTGATTTCTAATTTTGTTTCATGAAATTTTTCTTTTTGCAGGTTTTTAAATTAATCAATAAGCTATAAAAAGAGTATTGATGAGCATTTATGTTGCAGCCTTATAAGAAGTAGTGACAAATTAAAATTGTTTTTCAAATAATAACCAGTGGCAATCTAGAGGATGGGTGGTAATTGGGAACAATTGATGGGGGACAGACCAGACAATAGGCCATTGCAATACTTCTACTAGACATTTTGAAGGTTAAAATAAGGCAGTAGCAATAAGGATGGGGAGAAAAGTTTATATATGTGAGTCAGTTGTGTCTTGTAAGATAAATATGTAGACTGAAATAAAAGTTGAAGATAATAGTCACATATGTAGAAGTAGGTCATTTGGAGAATGATGATTCCTTTTACTCAAAGAAAAAAATTATAAGATGGTGGGCTTCTGAAGAAAGATGGTGAATTCAATGAAAAATATTTATTTTTAATAAATAGCCCATAAGTTGAGAAAAAATTTATAATCACAGAAGAATATACAGTGAAAAGTAAGTTTCAATTCCATACTTGGCCTCCAATGTCTAGAATCAACCACTATCACTACTTCCTCTGATGCCAGTTACTTACCATACACCAATTTTTCTCTTCTTTATCAATAAAATCTTAATTTTTTCTGGAGGGCTCAGAAAAACATTTTTTTTAAACTTCTTTTCAAAGAGAAGTGGCTGTGTCACTTATTTCTGATCAGGGACATTAAGTAGAAGCTATTGGCTTAGATTTATGAGAAAGTTCTTTAAAACCCCTTTGCTCTTCTTCCCTTTATCCTTCACTTCTATTTGGCCTGGAATGTGGATGTAATGACTAGATGTCTAGCAGCCATCTTGGGCCAAAAGCAACTATGATGATGGGAACAATTCACTAATAATGGTGGACTAGAAAGATGAAAGGAGGTGAGGGGTCTGATGGTTAATGGAGTCACCGTCCCAGTCTTAGATAACTTTGTTGTGAAAGAAATATAAACCTGTGTCTTACTTAGAAGTTCTCTCTTCAGCCAAACAATCTTAATTGATTTAGAATTCTTTCATGAATTTCCTTTTGAACAAATTAAATATGAGGACACCCAGATGTAGATATGACGTGTATAGTTAACACATGCTTTGTAAGTTCTTCACGTGCTGAGACAAAGTGGATGCCCCCAAATATTTTTGAATGAGCTAAAGAGAGAGGTCTAGAGGTGAAAGATTTTTGAATGAATGGCAAATGTGTGGTGCTTGAAGAATAACTGAACTTAATGGAGGAGCTCCTGGGTGGTTCAGTTGGTGAAGCACCTGACTCTTGATTTCAGCTCAGTTTACAATCTCAGGATTGTGAGACTGAACCCCGAGTAGGCTCAAAATTAAGATTCTCTTTCCCTCTTTCCCTCTCTGCCCTTCTTCCCCTGCTTTCACTCTCAATCTCTCTTCTAAAAACAACTCTCCACTTAATTAAGATTATGTAGAGTAAAAGGACGATCAAAGATAGAACAACTGAAATACAGATGTTTAATAAGAGGTATTGCATTTTCTTGGTCTTCAACATTATCTCTCTCCCCATTTATTTAGGCCTTCTTTAATGTCTCCCTAAGTTTGTAATTTTATCTTTACTAGTTTTGCAAATTTATTGTTAAGTTTATGACTAAGTACATTGTACTTTTTATTACTACTATGAGTTAAATTTTTGAAAAAATTAAATTTTCTAATTAGATATTGATAGTGTTTTGAAAGCTATGGAAGCTTCCATGTTGATCTTGTGTCTAACCACCTTGGTAAACTAAAATTTCTCAGTTGATTTTTTAAATTGCTAATTATATCACTGCAAACAGTAATAGTTTCATCTCTTCCATTTTCATTTCTTTTTCTCTTTCTTATTTTGTGGGCCAACATTTCTAATACAATGCTATATTGTAGTACGAAGAGCAGCCATACTTGTCTTATTTACTCATTTAATTGAAATGCTTCTAAGATCTCATCATTAAGCATAATTTACATTAAGGTTTTTCTAAAAAACACATTTTAACAGTTAGAATTTTTTTTTTCCCTATAACCAATCCTCCCAGTCCACATCCTGGATCAGTTTCCTATTTCCATTATTTTTGGTTATATAGCACCTTTGGTATGGCTCATATTTCCCAAAAATGTACCTGATTTTGTGTATCTGGGCTGCAATTTCTCCCTTCCGTGTTTCAAATATTTCATTAATTCCTCACATATATTTTCTGTTCCGCTGAGTTTTTCTTATTTTAGAACATGGCAATATATTTATTATTTTATTACTGCATCTTTATAACATTTCTGGGAACATGATACAGAAAGGGAAGACTGAGCAGAAGGTTTGTATTAATTTGTAAATGTTGACAACTCACAGTCTGCATAATACAGTGAATGTTTGCAAGAATTTAATGGCGCTCTGAGGATTTAATTTATTTAAACCTTTATAAAGTTTAAAAACTTGAAATATTAATTGTTAAATACTGGTTCTCTGTGAACTCATGTAATATATCAACTGTTTTAAAAACAATGTATTTTCGGGCACCTGGGTGGCTCAGTGGGTTAAAGCCTCTGCCTTTGGCTCAGGTCTTGATCTCAGGGTTCTGGGATGGAGGCTCTCTGCTGGGCGGGGAGCCTGCTTCCTCTTCTCTCTCTATCTGTCTCTCTGCCTATTTGTGGTCTCTCTGTGAAATAAATAAAATCTTAAAAAAATAAAAACAAAATAAAAACAATGTATTTTCAAGTGGTTATTGACATAAAAATTCAATATGCATTTTTTAAAAGATTTCCTTTATTTTTTGACAGAGAGAAACACAGCGAGAGAGGGAACACAAGCAACGGGAGTGAGAGAGGGAGAAGCAGGCTTCCCTCCAAGCAGGGAGTCTGATGTGGGGCTCTATCCCAGATCTCCGGGATCATGACCTGAGCCAAAGGCAGTTGTTTTAACCAACTGAGCCACCCAGGCACCCCTCAATATGTATTTTTGTAATTTTTTTTAATCAAAAATTTGAAACTTTAAAAAGTATATAGATTTCTTAATTATGTTATTCTTTTTAAAAGAATGGTGTCTTTCAAATAGCTGATTTATCATTTTCTACATTATGGTGAATATAAGCTGAATAATAATATTTTTTGGACATTGTTGAGATTTCATTTGTGTTCTAGTATTTTGTCAATTATAAATGTTCTTTTCATCAATGTTTAAAAAAAAGGATGAGTGTTAAATTTGTTGATTACTAATAGTTTTCTCTATAGTAATGATGTTTTTGTCTGCTTGATATTTTGAGAAGTTAAGCTCTGCTCTACTGATAATAAATTTCTCAAATTCTCCTATAAGTTCTATAATTTTGCTGTGCTTATATTGAGGCTATGTTATCATGTGAACAAATATTCATGATATATGTCAATCTTAGGTTTATAAATTTTATTACTATAAATACTCAGTATTGTTTTCTTTGATTCTGTCTTGTTTGATTCCAAAATGCCAATCTTGTTTACATTAACATTTTTATGTTCTATCTTTTCCTATTACTTTATTTTTTAACTTTTCTGTACCAATTTGGTTGGTTCAGTGTTATTTAAAAAGAGCACTTGCCTTGATTTTTAAAAATTCTAGTAGTTAGTTTTACAAGAAAGTTTATCCATTTATATTTATTTTGATTTCTGCTATGTTTATAGCCATTTAAACCATCTTATCTCATGTTTTGCACTTATATGCTTTCTTATTTTTTTATCCTGGCTCTAATTGGAATAATTACATTTTCCTTGTTCTCCTTTTCCTCTATTGGATATATATTATACTAAACATTATTTTTTCTCAAAATATTTAGAGTAACATCCTCAACATAAGATAAAAGTTTAATGTGTTTTACATTCTTTTGTATTTCACTTCCACTTCCTTTCTTCAAACTTTCATTTTGATACAACTTGGACTTTCAGATACAGATTTTTTTTAAAAAGATCAATCAATTTTGATACCTAATAATGTTACTCATTTTTTTTTCTATTTGTTGTATCCTGCAATTCTTCTTAGATTCATTTTTCTTCTGGTTATAAAAATATTTTCTATTAACTTTCTTATAAAGAAATGATGAGTATTAAATAGTGCTTCAATGTTTGAAAATGTCTGTTTTATTTTGAATAAAATAAGGTATAGAGCTCTGAGTTTATAGATATGGTAGACTGCAAAAAGGGGCTAATTATTTTTTCATGTACCTATGGCTTGATTCTGGGCTTGGGTCACATGACATGTTTCGGCAAATGGAATGTTAGCAAATATAACATAGGCAGAGTATTGAATAGTCCTTGTTTTATTGTTCTTGTGTTCATCCATTGCCTGGAATAAACTTACCCTTGTTATCCCAACTGAAGCCATCCTAGGATAGCCATTCTAGATTAGCCAATAGCCAACTGACCCCATATATAAGGATAGGCCCAACTGAGACCAAAAAAATCACTGAGCAGATTTCACCCTAATTGGCCAATTTGTAGACTGATGAGCTTAATAAAGCAATATTGTTTCAAGGTTCTGCTTTAGAGTGATATTTTGTGGCAGTAGATGACTGATAGAACAGGTATCTTTCTTTGCCACTTGGAGGATATTTGTTCTGTTACCATTTTGAATATAAAATAACTATTGAGAAGTATAATAGAAATTTGATGTTTTTTTTCTTTATAGATGAGGTATTTATGGATAAAAGCTTTCTGGACTTTCTCTTTGCCTAGATGTTCAGAAGTTTTGCTACTATATATTATATCTATCTATAAAACTAATATTTTCAGGGGCACCTGGGTGGCTCAGTTGGTTAAGCAACTGCCTTCGGCTCAGGTCATGATCCCGGAGACCCAGGATCGAGCCCCACATCGGGCTCCCTGCTCGGCAGGAGGCCTGCTTCTCCCTCTCTCACTCCCCTTGCTTGTGTTCCCTCTCTGGCTGTGTTTCTCTCTGTCAAATAAATAAAAATCTTAAAAAAAAAACCCAATATTTTCAGTAGATGTATTTATCAGTATGTTAATACAAAGAAAGATGTATGAAAGAATACTGGGATGCAGCTTGAGGAAAAGAGAATATTGTTTTCAACTCATCACTTCACATTTGTAGTGAGTTGGCAATCAAAATGCAACAGGAAGAGCCAAGGGTTAAGGCAATGGCAGAATACAGAAGTCTACTGCTGCAAAACAAGAATTCCTATGCTGGCATGGAGATCCAAGATTCACAGTGTCATATGCTTATTGGCTTTGGTTCTCTACTTATAGGATTGCCATTTTGGAGCTGATAAACCCTAGAAACCAAAAACCTGCCTTTTTAAAGTCTCTACCCAGAGTCCCCAACACTAATAGTAGGAAGGGGTTGCTAATATTAAAAGAAATTCTCCCCTGTGCCTTTCTCAAAAGGGCTCTTAAAGAACAAATATAAGGATGATCTTCACAGTGAGCAAAACTAAGGAGGTTTTTTTGGTTGGCTGTCCTATTTGTAGATTCCTTTTCTCTGCTAGGTCAGTTATTTGTTTTGTATCCACATTCTGTCATCAAAAACTTTTTGGCATCTCTAAATCATTTAAAGAACCAGTCACCAGAATTAATAGAATATGTGTTCCAACAGAAGGAAAAATGAGTATTAGAGGACTTAAAATTAAACAATAAGCAAAGCAAAAACTGCATCTCATTTCTGCCTTTTATTAAAAAGTTGAATTTGTGATTTTTCCCCCACTCTTTATTTTTTGATTTTTACATATATATTTATATCTATCTGTTTTACTTAGGTTCTAGAAGTAAGAAAAGTAGTTGTAGTACACGACTTATCCCAACAACATTTATAGCTGGTGACAATGTAAGCACAGATATGACCCCATTGGGATGATGAGGGAAGGGGAGTGAAATGAGCCAAAAAATATTGTGACAAAACTGATAAATCAGAAGTGGTATCATACACATACTTAGGAATGTAGAAGATATTAAAAAAAAAGGTCTGAGAGTTGAAAATGGTTGCCCCAGTAGGCACTAACTAGGAGTGGCAGGTGGTGGTGAGAACTGCTCTTTTTAGAAGTATCTTTTGGTAGTATTTGATTTTTGAAAAGTACATGCAACTATAAAAATTTGTAATTAATTTTGAAAATAAAAAAGATATCTTTGATATTACTCTATTGTCTATATAAAGGAAAGCTATTTTCAAAGATATAACAGAAAGGAATATAAAGGAACTATACAATTAAGTCTCTGAGCCCTTTCACAAGGATGGCACCCAAAGAGTAGAAGGGAGGCTCTGTCACTCCCAAAGCTAAAGCCAAAGCAAAGACTTTGAAGGCCAAGAAAGCAGTGTTGAAAGATGTCCACGGTCACACAAAAAAGAGGATCTGCATGTCACCTATCTTCCCATAACCCAAGATACTATGTCTCTGAAGGCAGTGCAAATACCCTTGAAAGAATGTGCCCAGGAGAAACAAGCTTGTGATCAAGCTTATGCTATCAACAAGTTCCCCCTGATTACAGAGTCAGCTATGAAGAAAATAGAAAATAAGAGCACACTGGTGTTCACTGTGGATGTCAAGGCCAACAAGCACCAGATCAAAAAAACTATGAAGAAGCTCTATGACATAGATGCAGCCAAGGTCAACACTCTGATCAGACCCGATGGGAAGAAGAAGGCCTAGGTTTGAATGGCTCCTGACTATGATGCTTCGGATGTTGCCAACAAAATTGGGATCATCTAAACTGAGTCCAGCTGGCTAAATATAAATATAATTTTTTTCATCATAAAAAAATAAGTCTCTGAAAAATTTTTTAAAAAAAGTGTATCAAAGAACATCTTACTAACTTCATTTTATAAACGGACATGAGACTGAAGGAAGAGCAGATGATCATAAACCTCCAAACAGATGGAAGAAATAAGATTAGGATGAAGATAGGTTTTGCTTTTAAGTTTAAGACAGAAATCCAGTTCTAAGCCAACTATTACTGACATAGAATTAACACCAAGGATTTTTGTTTTGGCAAAATATTTTGTAGAAAACCGCAATTATATATTTTTCAAGTTAGTAGATTATATTTTGATTTTGAGGAAAATGGAATTCAAGAGAGTAAGAAAAGGATACAGAACAGTTATAAGAAGTCCTTCAAAATATTGCTGATAAAATTAATGAGATAGGAAATCCAATAAAGAGTTACTGTTTGGAAAGGAACCATTGGCAAAGATCATGAAAAGGTCAGAGAATAGAAGAGTAAATAAAAAAGTACAATGAATCTTAATACTGAAAAGAAAAAAAGGTTACCATAAACAGTTTAGAAATTCTATTGTACCTCAGAGCCAAAGGTTGATTGATAAGTCAGGGGGACCTATGGAAGAAACTTTTAAATAAAGCTTTTTGTAATTGCTGATATAATTGGGTTTTAAATCATGTATTTTTGTCCTTTCTTTTGTGTACCATCCTTTAGTTTCTTTTTGTCTTCTTTCTTGGCTTCATTTAGGTTTATTACTCTTTGTCAATCCATTGTTTCCCCTTCATTTGGATTTTAATAAAAGATACATTTTAAAGTACATTTTTATGGTGATACTAACATTTCTTTTCTGCTAATTGAGAATAAAATTGATAATGTCAATTTGAAGTACAAGTTATTTGGCAATTAATTCATTTATATGCTATCCAAATACACTTTAAAAATTATAGAATATGTTCAAAGTCAAATAATCCTATACTAAATCTGGGTTATGATATATGCATGGAAAGAAGAAAAAAAACCAACAAAAAAAATCAGACCCTTAGACTTAAGCACTCAGTCTTTTGAAGTAACAGTGAGCAATTAAAACCCAGTAATATTACTGTTCTAACTTGTGTTCATATTATCAGTCTGAAATCTTCCAGATATTACTATTATTTATAAAGCCTAAAGTTGATGGATCTAGACTAGTCTTTGCTATAGTAAGTATTCTATATGAACTCTATGAGTTAATCTCTAAATAATTTGAAACAATCAAACTATAAGAGATGTTACAAGATAATTTGGATGTGGAACTGTTTAATTTCTTGAGTGTCTATCTAGGTTTCAGTAACTCCAATCTCATTAGAGAAATCTATAAAATAAAAATCCAATACCTTGAAAACATTCATAAAATCTCATCTGCTCCTGTCCTATGCTTCTAGACAGATGCCATTCTTCATATTTTGTTTCTAAAGGAACTGAGGTGTAGAGTAGCAAAATTGTTTGCTTACACTCTTACAACTATTAACAGAGGGAAAATGGAGATCTGAAAGTCCCACAGTCTTCCAGTAAAATATACTGATTCTCAGTGTACTTTAGATTAGAAATTGGGATAAAAAGCATATAAGCCTAGGTAAGCACTTAGGAATCTGTTTCTCCATCTCTTCAAAGTCAGAAGAATACTATAGTTCATTTCAGTCCCTTCCCCAAAAATCAAAGGGAAAAGAGAACCACTCTTAAGGCGAAATGATTTCTTTCAAAGTGAGCATTTCATAATTTTTAATCCTCTCCTGACATTTACTCATTGGTGGCTAGAGGAAAAGAGTAAGACTAGAATGGATTCTATTTTCAGATGTCTTCTTTTCTTTCTTTTTTAAAAATTAATTAATTTGAGAGAGAGAGAAAAAGAACAAGCAGTGGGGAGGGGCAGATGGAGAGGGAGAGAGAAAGAAAGACTTCCTGCTGAGCTGGAAGCCCAATGCCAGGCTCAATCTTAGAATCTGGAGATCATAACCTGAGCAGAAGGCAGACACTTAACCAACTGAGCCACCCAGCACCCCTATTTTTAGATGTTTTGACACAATTCCTATAATTTTTTTTTCAAGCTCTTGAGGGGGACTTCCATAGTTATTTCCAACCATGTGCAGTTTAATACTTCAATACATTCTAATATGCATTTTTAAAAGATTTTATTTATTTGAGAGAGAGAGCGCATGAGTGGGGTTGGGGGTTGGAAGGGACAGAAGGAGAGGGATAAGCAGACTCCCCACTGAGGAGGGAGCACAAAGTGGGGTGCAAACCCAGGACCCTGGGACCATGACCTGAGCCAAAGGCAGACACTTAACCAACTGAGCCAGCCAGGCATCCCTAATATACACGTGTTTTTAATAAGTAGTTGACTTAATAGATACTATTTACAAAATGCTCTGAAGGGCAAGTTAATGGTCTCCTTATCTCATCATATATATTTGCAACGCCACTGGAAGATATCAGTTTTATTTTATTTT